>WOGL01001921.1:0-10591 GCA_015342145.1 Leptinotarsa rubiginosa | reverse complement strand
GTAGAAAGCCAAAAACTTTCTTTCCCAAAAATTAATCACTCCTAAAAATATAACCCCTTCAATTCAAATTATTATTCCTCATTTATGGAAAATCTTACCGAATAAGAGCATTCGTTTCAAATTTGGCAAACTATCCTAACTCCACGTTTTATCCAATGCTCCTCAGAATCGTTGGTTTTCAAAGGAATGAAGGTAATGAGATCTTTCATATCGACAGATTGATACACAGGGCATTTGTAACAATTTATGTTTTCCCTCATTCCTTTACAAACAGGTGAAAATAAAATTGGTGGAAGAGCATTGCAATCACATGAATGGGCCTCTAAAAGTTTCCCACAGTCTCCATCCCATTTGGCACCAAACAGATAGAGTTCAGTTATCACTATGCCGTCTGCAGTAATATCTGATTTATCTTTCAACACATCAAAAGTGAAGTCGATGTTCTCCACCGTATCCCTGCATGCAACTGAAAAGTCTAGCTTTGCTTTGCAAATCAGAGTTCGCGGTGAGAAAAAAACAGACAACGGAAAACATTTTTCTGTCACTGCCAGATTCTGAAAAAAGTCTACCCTTGTACGTAACATGCTGATGAAATTGGGAAGGTTCTTTTCATGAACAAAAGCGAACTTGAGCCATAGTTTTGGAACTGTGAACTTCAAAATATCCTCAGCCATTCTTTCCTCATCAGGAGATATCAACTTTGCTCCCCCTATGGCCTGTTTGAGAGATTGTAAAGATTCTGTCAAAATATGTAGCAACTTATTGTATTTCATTTTTTCTCGATGAATGACATAATTATCTCGAGTCTTGTACTCCAGTTTTTTTGGAATATTGGTCAGAACGTCTTCAATGGTAGTGATGAGGGTAAACTCGTTGGCTTCAATATATTGTTGGCGCAGTACCAATGATGCTTCAAAAATGGTCTTAAGCATATGTTCAGCTTCCTTACGATTACATAACGCATCATTATATTCGTTCATACCATATATTTCAGGATTCTGCTTCTCTGGTAACTTCGATATATAATTGAGGAAATCTTGATAATCACACTTCTTTGGTAGACCATACCTTTCCAAATTATTGAATAAATAGTTTTTGTTGAAACCAATTTCTGAATTGACGAACTGCATCAATAAAATTTTCACTAGAGAAATATTCTCTCTTTTTTCAAGATATCCTCCATAGTGGCAGCTGCCTATTAGATAAAAAATCTTTTCGAAGTTGTTAAAACAGAAACCCTCTTCGTTAACAACCATTTGTAGTTGCTGCAGGGAAACTTGAAAATCAGAATCATCGAAAAGGAAGGGTTCTTTCCAACCAAATTCACCAAATTCTACACGGTATTGAAGAGCACAGTGAAATGATGCTAAACCATATAACAACTTGGTGAAAACTTCATGTTTTCCAGGACACCCACTGAAGAATTCAGGTTCACAAATCGGTTGAATCATGTACAGCCTCTTGAGGTTCTGTTTGAATCCTTTAGGAGAATCTACTACAACTTTGATGCTGTTTTGTAACAATTCTAGAGGGATATTCTCGACACTTTCACAGGTGAGCCACAATCGAAAGTTCTCATGGGTGTTATCGAAATCCATATCTGTGAGATTCCTTTCTAAGAGCTCGAACCAATTAGGAGAAAGATGACAGTTCTGAAGAAGTAACCAGGAACCTCTTGCCCGAGCTTCGTTCATGAGAAGAGTCGCTTTTGTAATCTCATTCTCGCCGAAAGCTAGAGTCTTGAAACAATGTAGGACTTTCTTCTTCTCTGCCAAAAAAGACAGAGATTTTGAAGGATTGAATTCTGGTGTTGAAATAAACAATATAGGAGAGAGACAATAAGATTCGTTGAAGGTGTCGGTTATGTTGTAAAAGGGGGTTGCTGTAAATTTTCCTCCAAGAACTTCGGCTATGAAATTTTGTATATGAAGATATAAATGATTGGGTTTTAGTAATTTTGTGATGATAAGTTTTTGGAAACTACTCAGTTTCACATTCCAGGGAGCTGGAATATCCAAATAGTATGGTGCTTCCAGATACATTCTCCACGCAATGGAATCGAATTCGGATATAAATCCCTGAAAATTTGTTAGACACCCCAGTTCATTTACTTTCTTGGAAATATTGTCGGTAGAAATTTCATTGCAATCCGTACTGGCCTGATCAATCTTCATGAAGAATTGAATTTCTTCGTCATCAATAGTGTTATTAGATTTCAATACATTTAGAGTTAGGACGAATAAAAATATCAGTTTGTCTCGCCTGAATAGCGAGTGAACTGTATGAAGGTACAAATGATAGAGAAATGATTCTTTTATCTTCTCGCATCTCTTATTGAAGTCTCTAGATTTTTCTGAAAGTATGATTGATTTGTAACACAAGTTCATGTACCACTCGAGTGAAAATTGGTAGATACAGTTCAATTTCTGTATTTGTTTGACACATGAATATAAGTTGGCAGCATAAGAAGAGACACTGGTATATTTGTTTCTAAAACCTTCTATAACTGTTTCTATTGCCTTGGAGTCTTCTTGTTTTTCTCGCACAATTCTGGCAAGATCTTTGGACTGATCCAAAATTTTGATAGATGCCTGATCTTCCAAAATATCCGTTTCAGACTCACATAACGTTGTTAGTATATTGTTTTCATGTTCCAACAAATCGGCTCTATTTTTCATTTTCTTTTTATGTAGCTCTTTCCGTTTCTTTTTTAATTCCGGTTTTTCTATTTCTGTGACGATCTTCAGCAGACACTGACTCAGTCCATCATGTGTGATAGAAAAATTGATGAGGGTTATGTTGTTACAAAGTTCTGGGGCGAACTGTGGTTTACTCATATTGCATACGAAGTAAAGTTTAAAGTTAGTATCAATCTTGATTTTTTCGTTATTCAAAATTACAAAAGTATTTTCATTTTGGATATACTGATGTTTCGTTATCAGTTGGTTCAGGCAAGGTGGAAAATTTTCTTTGATTTTATGAATCATTATGGGCTTCCCAAGTATAATGCATGATTTAAGTTTCTCCAAGTAATCGTCATGTGTGAATTTTGTTACCACTAAATTATTTCTTTTCTCAAGTTTCCGTATCCATTTTTCCCCAATATATTCTGGATCTATAAAAAGTGAATATAACTTGGAAAAATTATGAATCACCCCATTTTGAAAACAGAAATGATCATCAGGTAAACCATTTCGAACCCAAGTTTCAGTTTCAGCGTCACTTGAAAGTGATTTAATAATGTTGAAGTCTTCACTACAGGATACTAAAGTACTGATATGTTGATGCCACTTTTGTATAACGTCTTTCCTGAATTTGTTGTCCAAAGCTGGCAAGTAAGCTATTATAGCACTCGAAATCAAAATATTGCCAGGTAGTAGGTTTTCTTGATTAGCCAGATTTTCTACAGATTTGGTCCATCTGATTTTTTCCCCAGAAAGACTTCCTATTAGACCTTGGGCACTGCCTAGTTTCTTATTGCAAGCATCAACTTCTCGTTGTAGCTTGAATTGCTTTTCAGTAGCATCATCGAGCAACTCCTTGAGACTAGCCAATTTCTCCTCTATTCGTTTGACTTCATCCTTCTTCTGATTGAGAATTGTCATAGTCTCCGCATACTCCTTTTCCGCTTTTTCCAACTTTTCTTTTTTCGGAGCTACCTCCTTGGCAACTTTGTCATACATGTCCATGGCAATAATCCACTTGCAGAGTCCTTCTGCTGCACTGGAAGCTTTAGCTACGACGTGAGGTTTGAAATCCTTATGAGGTAGGTATTCTTTCCTTATTTTGACCATGATTTCTGGTTTGATGTGATCTTTGTCAAAGTCTTTGAGAGTTTGGAGAAAATTCATATCGCCAAGTATTCTTTTACTCGGACCCCAGTAATCGATTGTTTTTCTTCCGGTACTTGGGTCAGGAATTCTATCGGGTTTCACATCTTTGATCACGCAAACCGCTGCCATAACTAACTTGATAGCATCTGGTGGATTTTTCATCGACTTAACTAAAGTTATGTCTGAAGGTTTCAAAGTATTCAGGGCCGATATTGCATCTTCTAAGATAGGAATAGCTTGTGCTAGTTCTGACTCACACTCCATTTTCAAATTTTGGGCAACAATAGCTTGTTCGCTAGCAACTTCTTCGTCTTTCCGTACCAGAGCAGATGCTTTCTCTACTTCAATTGTTTCTAAGGCTATTTGTTTCGTCATATCAGTGGCTTTTTGAGTCATCTCAGCAAGCTGCGGTTGATACTCAGCTAAAGCTCTCTGCATGTCAGATATTTGTCTTGCTGCATATGATAATTTTGCCAAACCCGTTAAATACAGTTTTTTCTTTGCAGCCATTTCGTTCTGTTTCTTGGTCATTAGATCTATAAAAAGCTTCAGTAAGTGAGTGAAAGAAACTGGTGTGACATATATTGTTGCATGGCACTGGTCAAACTTTTGTTTAGATTTATTTTGAGAGTCTCTATGACAATATATGAAAACGTCAATGACTTTCTGTTTGATCTCTGGTTGCAGATCCAGATTTGCAGTCCATGTGTTAGCGATCTGCTGTAAGGAATCGTCCGGCCAATCATCCCACCATATCACGTGACAATCAATTAAATTCGGATAATTCCTTATTCTTTTCCTGAGAAGACCACCAACAGAAGATAAACATAGAATTAAATGAAGATTATCTTTTGATCGTTTGTTGAAAAAGTCAAATACAGCTGAAGAAGCGATCTCCAAATTTCTGTTACCACCTTGAGCTGAAAGTCTTGCCAGTTCCAAAATCTCTTGCCGTTCTTCCATATCGTACAGATCGGGCACTTCCCCATTTTGAAGTAAAAGATCGATATTCTGAAGAAAGTTATCATCAATTAATTGCTCTTCAGTTACAAGAAAAACGCAATGATGCTCAAGAGCACCAGACTCTTTCAAAACAAGTTTGATTTCTTTATTCCAGTCTTGATGGGAGTAGCCTTGCGTGATGACAGGTTCGAATAGTTTATATTTATAAAGGAAACATGCCAATTTGGTCAGATTTCGTCTTCCAGATCCACAAGGTCCTATGAGAAGAGCATTACCTGGCGACATTGACAAAATCCTGGTAATTCTGAGAAGTTTTTCTAGAGCACTCTGAAACAATATTATTTCAAGTTTAATCTTATGAGAATCATTATAGACTTTGAGAGCTTCAACACATTTCTCTATCAACGTCTTTTGGTCAGTTATTTCTTCGTATCTTTTAACGTTGCGGTTGTCGCAATCATTGATTGTACTGAATATCAACTCATTAGGCAAACAACCATTACTTTCGAAATGATCTTCGAATGACTCATCAAAGTCAACTTTGATGGCTTCCTTGATTCTTGCTTGTAGCCAAATGCTGTCGAGAGAAGTTAGGCGATCTCCGAAAACTCTCATAACCTCATGTGCCCAGAGTTTGAGATATATTTTTTTATTACAGTCGTAGATCTCTTTTCTCAACATCGAACAACCAAGTATAACTTTTGAGAAGCTGCTCATGTTGAAAACATAATGGCTTCTGCTTAAAGAAGGTCTGCAGCATAATTTAACTTTTCTGTAGATGCTGGAAGTAGCTTGGATGATTTGATTGACAACGTTGGCTATATCGCTTGGAAAACCAACTTTTCTCCAAGTGTGTAACAAACTATTGGAATATATTCTTGTGATTGAATCTTCTGATAATTCGTTCATTGCGAATATATTGAAGTGCCTCAGTAATCTTGGACACAACTTTGTTTTGCTGCCTTCTGGCAAGCCCATTACAGAAATTAAGTTGATGTTACTTACGCGAATTTCATTACCGTAAGAAAAATCGTACCAGATGTTATGATCAGAATGCTGCCTGAGGAGTTCAAGACAGTTACCAAACCCATTTGTTGAAACAAGATTTATGTTATCTATGAATGAGATAAAATTCTTTCTAGACGGTGAAATGAAAACACCAGTCTTTATTTTATTCAGTTTTGAAAGAATATGCCTTTGAAGTACATGTGACTGCAGGTTCACATTGAAGCTGACTTGCAGAATTTCGTGTTTGTTTTTGTCGAACTTATTCATGAGCGCGTCTTCTACAAGAATACTTTTTCCTGAGCCAGATGGACCAACAAATAAAATATTTTCATTTTTCTTCACAAACTTGTCCAGAAGACTTTGGCACCTTAGAGTGTCAATAGTTGGTACTAAAAACGCATTCATGTATCGACTTTCCACTATTTTCTCAATTTTCAAAATGTCTTGGTAAAGTTTCCAATTTCCCCTTTGTTTATAAATATAGTGGTAATCGTAAATCAGACCTTCATGTGGAATGCTAACGTCAAGTTTCTCCAAGGATTTGGGATGAGGGTGATTTTCAATTTGCCCTTTCCATAACAATTTATAGAACTCATCAAATTTATGTTTCGAAGTGTTGTCCAAAATAGCACCTAGTCCCAACATTCCAGCTTGAATAATAGTTGCTTGAATCCAAGTTGAAAGATTTCTGGGGTCTTCGTCTTTTCTATTGACACTTTCATTAACTTCATCCAAGATCATCTGGGTGATAACGATCATATTTTTCACTAAGTTCAGTTGATTCGGAGAGCAGAGTTGGAGGCAATGAGCTGAAATGAATTCAAGACATGGTGGTATGATCCAACAAAATAAATCAAGGATATGATTCCGAAATTCCACAATCCATTCCGAAGTACAAGAGTTCACCCAGGATTTCACTAAAGAGGCCCAGCCCACAGTTTGATGGTCTAGATAAATGATGGAATTCCTCGATATCTAAAAAAAAGAGGATTAAGGAAAGGGACTTAATTAAAGTGAAATACTTACAACTGAAGGCGAGCAGGAATCTAAATTCTCGACCTCAAATAATATTGAGGTACTCTTTGGAACCATTATTACTTCTCCAGATTCAGACTGGAATTTTTTGTTATGGTCAAGCAATGAGTACAGATGTTCAATCCAGGAACAGTATATCGTTCCGTCAAAAACCAACCAGGGCTGCCTGTTGTCTTCCCAGAAACTTTTGATCAGTTTGGTTACAATACCATCTTGCCAATGCTGATTTGATGTGTTGAAATATCCATACATACTATTGTAATCAAGAGAATTTGGATTAATGAAATGGCATATTATGGCGTTTTCATTCATATACGTGGATATTTCACTACATAATTTCAATACCGTTGTTTTGCCAGTATATGTTTCCCCAACAAAAATAACAGATTTCATCGCAATTATACTATCATAGGCTGCTAATATCTTATGCACAAAATGTTCATTGATTTGAATATTTTTCTGCTCGCATATCTGAAAAAGAATTTTTTTCTTGTCTGTATTTTCCTGGAAAGTTGAATGTACATGCGGAAATATACCAGAAAGAATCTCATCGTACACATTTTTGTCATCTTCTTCAATCGCAGGAGTTATTGTTTTTCTGATAGAATCAATAGTAATAAGCGTCTCGTCTTCATTTCCATCAATTGATTTACCTTTTTCACATTCCAAAAGAACTTGCTTCAACTCCTGAATGCCATATTTGTAATGTGACTTATTTGGCATAAGGTCTCGTAACAGGTCGAAAAAGCAGCACATTTTTTTGGAAAGCGAAGTAGCTAGATGAAATCCAAAACTATATAGTGTGATTTCGGTGAGTTTTTCATAATTGGGTTCGAGCATTGTGACGGTACGGAAAAGTTCTTTGACATTTGGTGGAAGGGGTGTGTTGTGAGAACCATTGATATGTCCACAGGCACAGACAAAAGTGGAGAGATTAAAACCCAACAATTTACCTCCTAGATAGCATTCATTTGAATTGTGTTTTTTCGCTACCTGAATAGCTAGTAGTTCTTGAGATATCACAGATAGAACTCCACGTTTGATCAAATGTAGATTCTCCAAACACAACCAAGATCCACACAGCACACTACCAATAATCAATTGATTCAGAGCAGTTGCAGTTGTGTTTCGTGTACAACTAGTTATTATATGCAATCCTCCAAATGAACGCACCAAGCTTTTGATAATTTCAGATAGACTAGTCCCATCAAAACTTCTGACCATACCATTAAAGTGCAGAAAAAAAGCATTCAGTAGGGTTTTAATACATCTTTCAGTTAGTGGTGTGCAAACAATAGATACGGAGTTCTCCTGATACTCGTAAGCATAGAGTATTTCAGAATTTAGGACTTTAATGTTGACAATTTCATTATTGTAATAATACTTGAAGTGAGATTCCCATTCAAAGTTACATCTGCTTGGTTGGTTGCTTGCCAGAATTGTTTTCACCATATTTTTATTAGAAATATCATTCACAATGATCCCTCTCAGTTTGATTCTTTCTAGATTAGTCAGGCAATCATTACTCAGAATGAGCTTATCTTTCAATGCGTTCTCTAATTTCTGTTGGTACATTTTCAGTTTGATATCGTGGGTTAATTCTAGAGCAGAATCTATGTACTCTGTCCAATATGTCTGAGAAATGGCTTCTAGTATTTGTGAACAATAAAGTGACAGTAACTTCTTCAATGTCACTCTTTTGAATGTTTCATAACAATCCACCATTTGTGTCTTCAAAGATTTCTTGATTTGTTCTTCAATTAATGAACAGAACTGTTCCACTGAAGAATCTTGGTTTATTTGAATACTTTCGAGAAATTCGAGGACTTCTGAATCTGAATTAGCAACTCCTATTACAGAACTGTCTTTCGAATGCAAACGTTGAATTCCTGGAAATAACCTGTTGAGAAACTGTATCGATTTTAGATCTTTATTCGATATGACTTGTGACATTTCGTCGTTTCCAAGAAAATATAATCTCGGAAAGCTTTGCCTCAATACTTCTAAATACACCGTTACAGCATGGTTAACGATTTCAAAATTAGAAAGGCATTCTTCGATTTTTTGTGTTATGTCGGTAGTGTTCACAATTTTCATTACCAATAACTCTTGTGATATCAACGAGACATAATATTTGAAGATTCTCAGAGTTTTCAAAAACAACTCTGATTCTTTCGGCAAAATTACTTTTATATCTTCACTGCTGAATATTGGAAATAATTTCAATAGCTTCGTTTGTGCTTCATTCCAGTAATCAATGGTACTTCTGATCTTCTGGATTTGTCCATAAAATACCTTCACTTCAGTGTCATGAGGTTTAACAAATACGGATCTTCTCATATTCAGTACTTTGATTTTGTGATCATCAACAACAGCTTCTATTTCTTCTAGTTCTGTCAATATCTCCAAGCTGCTATCTTCCTGTTTGGTGATGGTGAACCTGATGTTATACCACTGTGCCTTCAACTGCTCCAAATCGTCCTTCAATTGTTTTTCCTTGCTGGCACCAGTGCTGATGATTTCGTACTCACTCAGTCGAGACTGGAAATCAATTTGCATTATGTTTCTCAGTGTGGTACCGGCATTGGGTGTAACATTCGTTCCTGCTATTTCTGACATTGCCTTCCAGTGTCTTTTACTCAGAGTGGGATTACAAATAATCCTCATGACCTTGACGGAAGGTTTGAAGTTCTCGATGAGCTTCAAAGCTGTTCCGCATAGTTTCAATGGTGCTGGCCAATTCAGAATATCTGGGTCGTCAACGGTTCCTTTGAATCTTAGGGTAACATTATCGTCTTGAGCTTGACGTAGTTTTTTTCTATAAACTTTGTATAAATCTGTTAGTTCTTTGTGAAACTTTTCTACTGCTGAGCTGGTGGCCTCGTAGTTCAGCATTTCGAAAGGGCCGTCTTGCCATACTGATAAGTTTCTTTGGACTTCTAAGCAGAGTTTTAGTAGGTGGTAGAATGGGTGGATGTGGTTTTTGAGATCTTCGTATTCCGAGTACGTTGACTTTGGAAAACTCAGACTCACCTGAAAAATGCCACAAAAAATCATCTGACGAGGGACGTAGAGAATTTGAGTGACATAACAGAACACGTATGACCTGAATTTAAATATAAAAAGTAACGTTCGAGTGGCGTTTTTTATTTACTGAAAAGAAAAAAAGTTCTGGAAAAGGTTCAGCTACGGATTTACTTCACAGATAAAGCTGTAAAACTTCTTTCAACTCCGATAAACGAATGCGATCTTTGACAGGTCTTATAGATAGTGCGAATTTTTACTTGTATATCTAGTGTATCAGCTCTAAATTATACATCATGAAATGAAATGAAAACTCACACAATCTATAGGAAAGGAAAAAGCAAGTTGATATACCAATAAACGCAAACAAACTGAACAATTACTATTGCTCTAAAGCAGAAAAATCTACAGAAAACATACCAATTTCTTTCAATCCGCTGACTCTTTTAGAGAACACATGGATCGCTGATAACTTTATTTTAAACCCTACTTATGCAGTTGAGCTTAAAAAAATAATTCAATCTTTTAAAAATGAATAGGCCGCGGGAATAGATGGAATTTCAATTATCATTTTTGCTAACCTTCCTGATACCAAATTGAATACTCTAACGTTCGTAATAAACTCATCCTTTAAGACCGGAATATTCCCTTCCAGCCTAAAAAAATCAATAGTTATCCCATTGCACAAAGGTGGTGATCTCAGTGATCCTTCAAACTTCCGTTCTATT
>WOGL01001920.1:0-10588 GCA_015342145.1 Leptinotarsa rubiginosa | reverse complement strand
GCCGCTTCCCCCACCGATGAAAAGGTATATATTATATAACATTTTTTTCTTCTTATCATCTAAGCTTTGCAACCTAATATGTCTCAGTGACGCTCGAGTAAATCCCCATTTTGCATCGTGAGCTCCCCTGCTATAACCAAGTTAGCATCATCAGGAGATGATGACAGTTTTGGTCATCTCCTAATGATTTCAACTTGGTTAGCGAAACGCACGTCGAGAAACAGCCTTCTTGTTCTGGTGAGGGAAAAGTGTTTTCAATAGATTCATTTTACCCCAGAAAATCCAAAATCCACTTATCAAGTATGAATATTTGAATATCAATGATAAATCTGTGTTGACCCGGGGATGAAAATTTCTACCTCTTGTTGCAATTTTCAGGTAGTTTTTTCCATTAAAGTCTAGTATAGCGATAATTCAAATTTCTGTTTTCATGATAGATATCTAATCTAATATATCCTCACTTTGTATTAAAGTGATCATTAAAGTTACGAAAATTTATCAGTATGATTATCAGTCAATTTGAAACAATAATAGGCCCCTTTAATTGTGATACTGAATTACACTGCAATCATAAAATTCAAACTTCTCGAATATATACGGTTAAAATTTTAAAAATGCAGTAGGGTGGATTAGCCGGTTAGCCGGCCAGTGCCAGTTTTCGACCACATCAACATTAAAACACAGAAAATAGTATGCAATCCTGACCCTGCTTCGTATTATGGGCATTCCCATTTTCGGCCACCTATTTTTGCTCTACTATCAGCTTCAGCCGCCTTCAGGTAATTTTTCGAACTAGGTATTAGATAATTCAAGATGGCCGGGTTTTTGTTCGCCGTATGATCCGTTAAAGTTCTGTGGATTGTGTAGTGGAAGTGCTGCCAGTAAAAAGTGAGTATTAATGAAATTTCGTATCTTTTGAATGAGTTAAATATCATTCCATCATAACATATAATTGAGTTCATATTTTAAATTAGATAAAAGTTAATATTCAATCTCATTTCTGTAAAAGGCATGGTGGTCGAAAACCGGACAATGAAATTTCAGTCTATCCAGTTTTCGGCCATGCCGGTCGAAAACTGGTCATATCTCAGAAAAATTTCTTTCTCTTTCTCATTCACACGCACCTACCTTCATCGTTCTGCATTCAGCACATTACTTCAAAGATTGATATGAATTCAGTATCCAGTTTTCGGCCATTGTTTTCGTATGGAATATCAACACTAATTTGAAGACAACCTAAGTGGCCGAAAACCAGCACAAATTGATAACTACATATGTTTTCCATGAGATGAAGAGGAAAGACTTCTCGGCCACCTTAAACATTATCCTTATTGTTGCAGATGGACAATCAAACAAAAAAAGGAAAGAATATGCAGAAGGCTAAACAAAAACGAGAGTTCTTCAAGTATTCCGAAGATCAATTGAAACAGGCACTGTATGAAATAAGAGAACATAAAATGAAAATTCGCCAAGCGAGCAGGGAATTTGGAGTACCTAAAACCACCATTCAGGACTACCTGATGGGAAAAATACCAAAAATATCCAGGAAAATCAGAAAAACTGGACCGGAGCCATTGTTGACAATTGAAGGCGAGGAAAAAATTTGTAATTGGACCATAAATTTGGCGAAATGTGGTTTTCCGATTAAAAAATGCGACCTGATTGCCACTGTTGAAGGAATAGTCAAAGCAACAAATAAACAACATTTATTCAAAAATGGTAAACCAGGGCAAAGGTGGTATGGAAATTTTTTGAAACGCCATCCTGAGATATCGCTCCGTGAAGCAGAGGGTATAAATAAAGCGAGAGCCATAGTTACCGAGGAAAGTATTAGGTCATGGTTCAGAGAACTGAAAACTTTCCTCACCAACAATGGATGGATGGATATTTTGGAAGACCCCAACCGCATGCTAAATGGGGACGAGTCGGGATTTTCCATGTGCCCCAAAACGGGAAGAGTTCTAGCTCCCAAAGGGTGGAAAAATCTTTACCAAATTAAAGTTGGTCAAGAAAAATCCTTGATCACCGTCTTGATAGTTTTTACTGCTAGCGGAAAAATATGTCCACCATTGGTGGTTTTTCCGTACGTAAGGCCACCTAGAGCGATTGTAGAAAATATGCCAGCAAATTGGGTACTCGGAAAATCAGAATCGGGCTGGATGAAATCAAATATTTTCTACGAATACATTGCCAATGATTTTCACAAATGGTTACTAGAAAATGAGATCAAAAAGCCAGTTCTTCTCTTTATCGACGGCCATAAGTCACATATGACTCTGCCACTGAGTGAGTTTTGTGAAGAAAATGGTATAATTCTCTATGCCCTTCCTCCCAACACAACTCACATACTCCAACCTGCAGATGTCAGTGTATTCAAACCACTCAAAACTCAATGGAAAAGCACTGTGAGGAATTGGCAAAGCCGCCCAGAAAACGTCAACTGCTCCGTCACGAAAACAAATTTCTGTCAGATTTTCCAGGAATGTCTAGCGAATGTTAATATGATTAGTCATATTATAAACGGTTTCCGAAAATGTGGCCTTTTTCCTCTCAATCCCGAGAGCGTAGATTACACAAAATGTGTGAAAAACATTCTAGAAAAACAAAATAACCAGGCTACTGAGGAGACTAGGCCAGAACCAATCACAGTTAGTGATATTAAAGCATCCAAGAAAGTATTGAATGAAATTCGTGAGACATTGACCAGTTACGGTATCAATGTCAATGTTATATTTGAAGAGATTCGGGTTTTAGAGGATTCCCTTTGGCCAGCTGCAATGGCAGAAAATACTCATTCCGAGGAGCGTCATTCTCCTAACGAAGACATTCCGATTGGGTCCCTTGTGACAATGGATGAGCTGACTATTTTTCCAGTAGACAAGGTAATAGTTATGCCACAAGCTGAGATGGATATTGCCGAAGCAAATGATACATCATCAACAAATCCGGCAATTTTCGAAAAAATGGAAATGACAAATAATTTTGAAGATGACACCCATGCAACTGCAGCACGAGAGGAATTAGAAAAAGAGTCAATAAAACCAAACAGTTTAAATGAAGTGGATGAAAATAGTGCAATAGAGCAACCCAAAGACCTATCAAATATTGAGGAATTTGTATCAGAATCTCCACAATTATTGTCAAAAATCCCAGACAGTTCTGACATTGAAAAGCGCAATGAAACAAAGAAAATCAAAAGTTGCGACATTGAAAAACCAAAAATCAAAGAAATACAGCAAACCGAAGAAAATGAATACAAAAACTTGACAATTGTGTCAAGTCATGTACAGAATATAAAACTGAAAGAAACGGAAGCGGAAACACACCAAAATATCTCATTGGCAAACATCAGTCTGAAGAGTAAAATAGGCTCAAATGACTCTTTCAATTGCAGCCAAATATCTGAAACTGATGCCTTGCAATTGTCATCAGAAATTCCAGATAGTTCCGACAAAGAAAAACAAAGGAGCGAAGGTACATATCAAACCAAAGAAAATGAAAACCAAAGATTGCAACTTGTATTAAGAGATGTATCAAATGTAAGACTGACAGGATGTGAAGCGGTCACACACCAAAATCTCTCATTGGCAAGCACGAGTGAGAATAGTAAAATCGACATGAATGACTCTTTTGATCGCCACTTGATCTATCCAGAACCAATTCAATCGAAAAATAAAAATAGAAAAAACAAAGACAAACTCCCGAGCGCAATTTCTTCTGCGGCTTGGAGGCATCATTTTCAGGAAAAGGACAGAATCAAAAGTGAAAAGAGTGAAGAAATAGAAAGAAGAAAACAAATACGGATGACTGCCAAAGCTACGAAACAAGCACAAGAAATTAATAAGAACTCGAAAAAAAAGAACAGCAAACCCACCACTGGAAAGAAAATCAGAGAAAAAGTAGTTTCCATAGAGAACACTGAAATGAAACAAAAAATCAAATGTTCTTCATGCGATGAGGAATTGGAGAGTGATACAGAAATAGAAAATGAAAAGAATATCGGCTGTGATCATTGTACAAACTGGTTCCATATGAAATGTACAGAATTTTACGGAATGCAGTATGAAGAAGTAGCAACCAAAGATTATACATGTTTTCGTTGCTCTTAAGTTTCCTTCATTAATACGGCACCGGTTGTGCAATTTATTGGTTCCTTTAGAATGCCATTTTTATTTTTATTATGATTTATATTTTGTTAAATACTTCTTATTTTGAATATTATCTCAGTTGAAAAATATATATTGATTATTTGTACTAATAGATTAATCATATATCCAAGGATCCAATGTAATAACGAATGCGTCCGAAAACAGGCACTGCATGTGTCGAAAACTAGATGATACCCTGATTGGTGGTCGAAAACTAGTACGTTATTGGCCGAAAATTGATCCAAGGTGGTCGAAAACGGGGTATATTGTAAATTTTGACATTTTTTATCATTTTGTGAAATATTGGTTAAAAATATATTTATAATACCTCATGAAACTCGTCAGTGATAATCTATGATTCAGCAATAACGTAGGCTGAATATGATGTGCACAAAACCATTCATGTTATGAATATATCTATGATGAAAAATCGTTAAGTGGCCGAAAACCAGCGAAATCACCCTATTGGATTAAAGTTACCTTTGTTTTCATATTCAATTACCTACTATGTTAAAATATTTGTCATTATTGGGGTTTGTCTTTCAGGTTGCAAAACAAATATTTTCATTCTGTGAATCATTTGCTGATTTCCAATGGAGTATAACAAATCCATTATTTTAAACTGTAATTGCCTATTTATTTAACAAATATTTATTATACTTATCTCATAACCATTTCTGTAGATGTTTATCCTGGTAAAGAAATAAGTTGATGCTTCTGCTCTATGGAAGATAATGGCCTTGTTTTGTTACATTGACGTTATAGGATAGACTGACTTTAAATGTAGGTGATGTATAGAGCATCATCCAGCAATTCTATGAAATATATTCAAGGCCACAGTAACTTTCTCGTTAAATTCACCGACACTTGAAAATAAATACAAAATTAAAGGGAATGAAATGTCTTCAGATTCCAGTAAGTGCATGAATCATAGGAGTGCATTGCTACTTTATCTCTCTAGATAGGCAACAAATATTTACGATGTGAAACAACCGTTTTGCATTATCAGAAAAGTATTTATAGAATTAATAAGTATGTGAAAACGAGGGGAAGGGCTTGTTTGTTGGAAACAAAAACATTAAGAAACGGTAGATTAGGTACTATACGTTGTGAAAATAGCAAACACACTGTTCAATATTTAGTTTATACAACAATAGACATATTTTTTCAGTACCGAAAGTACAGCCCCAGCTCTACTGAAGTTACTTTGCTCAGATTTTTTTATGAATTTACAAGTGAAAAATCAAAAGGAGAGAATATACGAATATGAAATAAAAAAAGGAAGCTTTTATGACGATCTTATAGAATTCTGTAAAACAGGATTCGCAAGAGGAACTATTAGTAATTGAATTATTTTGCTTTTACGCTCTTTACAGTATTCTGTTTTGATGCATTTGATGAAATGTCTCTTGAAAGGCTTAGAAGGTCCACAATTGATTTTGAAAATAAAAAGTTATAAAGTCAGAATTCAACTAAAGGTGAGAATGTGTTGAGATAAATGAGAATGGTTTAACCTTTGTATATAGACTAACCCTATATACAAAGGTTTAACGTCGTGGTGTGCTTTGATCTAGACGGTGGCTGACTTGACATTAATCGCCACGTGTCTGTTTAGACTTCTGTTTGGACTCATTTCGCTTCTTTGTGAAAATTATGACGGTTAGATCCGTTTAAAATTTGAGCGTTTGATAATTCAATAAACTATGAATATGCATGTCCATCAGAAATTCTAAAAAATGAACCACAACTTATTTTTTTTTGTTGCCGCAGTAGATTTATACCTATGATTACTCGAGCTCCACAATACAGGACCGGAAGAGAGGTCGTCTATCGCCGTTAAAACACTGACGGATACATCCCGAAGGTATTTCCGATTAAAGTATGGCTATCCTAAATTGAAAAAAACAATGCATTTTTTGCCATGTTCCAACCAGAAGTACTGCAGTTATGAAAAAGTGTTCGGATAATTTGACTCTTTGAAGCGAACAAAATTTCTTCTATGAAAAATTTCGATGTCTGCAGTAGTTTCAGAGATGAAATATGACTTTCCGACATTTGTCTTCACTTCCTGTACCATTGAAGCTACAGACAAATTGTAATCGTTTTGCACGAGGGGAACAGAAACATGAACTTTTTGTCACTGATTTTTTTTTAATTTCTGAAGAGTTCCAGAAAAACACCTTTTCTCAGAACGGTCCACAACTTTTTATTCGAAGAGGTGACCTATAGTTGCTTTGGAGAAGCTGAACAAAATAAAAAAAATGAAAAAGTATGTCAAGCGCAGTGTATCGGGACGCGATCTGTTGTGACGGGGATTGGTCGATTCCCGATCGGCGTCAGAACGATGGTGGGGTTATGACGCGTCAGAACACTCCTAGTATTCTAATCTGACGTGTTAACTAGCTAGAGAATAGTCGTTTTTCTACCATTGAATGTAAAATCTCTAATTGATTTTTTGACATCCTGAAATATTGATAAAATCTTTCTTCATCGCACTCTAGTTCTAATAGGTAAATGATATTCGCTTCGACTACCTCTTCCGGGAGCCGACTCAATAACTAACAAGTTGTTGAAGAGGCTCCTGGACAACTGCGTTGAATGTTTATTAAACATTATAAACATTCGTTGGCCCTCAGGTACTTCCCCAGAAGGTGGAAGCATGCGATCGTCGTCATGATCCCGAAACAGGGTCAGAACCCGCTGTTCCCGCAGAACTATCGCCCGATCAGTCTACTTTCGTCGGCGGCTAAGCTGACTGAAAGAGTTGTACTCCAAAGACTCAGCGAAGAAGTCAAGGACCGAAATGTTCTGCCCGATGAACAATTTGGCTTCAGGAGGGAACACTCCACTGAGTTACAGGCTCCAAGGCTGGTCGAAAACACCATCCACGAGCTAAATTCAAACAAAAAAGTACACATTGTGCTATTAGACATCTCGAAGGCCTTCGACCGTGTTTGGCACGAAGGCCTTCTGCACAAACTGAACGCTCTCGACCTGCCTCGGGGCCTGATCCGGTGGATCGGGTCTTTCCTGAGAAACAGAACATTTCAGGTTAGAGTAGAGGGCTCTCTGTCTGACAACAGAGAGATCCTCGCCGGAGTGCCACAGGGGGCCGTGCTCTCTCCGACGCTGTATTCTCTTTACACTAGCGACCTTCCAAGGTTCGAGCGTGTGAAGATATCCCTGTACGCCGACGACACGGCTCTGCTTGCGTCTTCCATGGGTCGGGAGCTCGGCGTCGTCTATATGCAACGCGCATTGGACGACCTCGAGCGCTGGTACCTAGATTGGAAGATCCGAGTAAACCCGGACAAGACCCAGGCGATAACCATGGGAAGATTAAAATCTTCTCCGGCCAGAAAAGTGAGAATCTCTGGAAGGGAGATTGACTGGCAAGTGCGGGTAAAGTACCTCGGCCTTCTAATAGACCGTAGGCTCACTTGGAACCCGCACATTATGTACGTCAAATCTAAAATCGAGGGTCGGATCACAAGTCTGTACCCTCTGATTAATAGAAAATCAAAGATGAGTCTAAAGAACAAGATCACTATCTACAACACGATGTTCAAGCCTGTCATCATGTATGCTTCAGGCGTCTGGAGACAAGCGGCGAAATATAATATCTCCATTCTGGAGGTATTGCAAAATAAACTGATAAGAATGATTGTGAATGCTCCTTAGTTCGTGCGGAATGAAGCCATCCGCAGAGATTTGCAGCTGCCTTCCATTCGGCAGTCCATTCAGTTGAGGAATCGGCGAGTTTTTGATTGCGCGGAAACTCACGATAATCCGTCAGTTAGGAAAGCTATAGAGTATGCTGTTAATGACCCCTCCCGATATAGAAGGCCCCGACACTCTGTCGAATGAGGCCCTCATGTCCCCCATTAAAGGACGAACAGACTTTTTATCCATCCCACCCCAGCCAGGTAGGGGTACCCCATGAAGGGCGGTACTGATGTATGAGGACTTCATACCGCCAACATCCTCTCAGTCATGAACCCATTTGTCATTCTTCGACAAAAATCAGCCAAATGGGTAAGGGAGCTGGGCTCCAACCTGATTGAACTCAAGACGACGTGCAGTCCTCGACAAGGGATAGGATTCCTCAGCAAACGCTACATTTTCATATAGTTAGTTGACTGATTTCCTCCACGATTCACATTTGCTCTGCTCAAAAATGTATTTGTTTGAAGGTGGTTGACAATGTTTTATGGTGAAGTTTATTAGTTTGGACTTCCATTGTCTAAAATGATATAATATGATTCCAAATCCCTAAAAGAACGAATAAAATCGAAAATCAAAATGAATAGCTGAAAATAGCAATTTAATTGAGCCGTGGAATACAATTGAAATGATATAAAAATTAAGCAGCAAATTGAAAATTGTACAATTGAAATGAAATAAAAATTAAAAGATTTCAAGCCAATTCACTTCACGACGTTTCGATTTTTAGTATCCACAATCATTCGGAGACGATTGTTGATACTAACCATCGTAACGTCGTGGAGTAACTTAAATAATAAAATTTTTATTTCTTTTTTTGTTTTTGTGCTTGATATAATTATAATTTTCAGCTATTCATTTTATTTGTTTTTTCAGGGATTTCAAATCATATTATATCACATTAGACAATGGAAGTCCGAATCAATGAATTTGAAAATATATCTTATAAGAGCTCTAAGTTCATTGAATTCGATTTTGTTCTCTAACGAGAAGAGTAGTTTCAGACTGTTGAATGCACGTTTACTTTCTATTGCTGCATTTTGACTTTCGTTATTGAATAGGACAGTGATGTGGAATTGATGGTTTTTCACTAGGTTGATATTTGCAAATTAGATTATGATATTGGCGAATAGTTCGATTCACGTGTTGTCCTAAGATCGAAAGAACAGCATTCAGTAATTTTATTTCTATGAACTTTTCATAATGAGTCCAGTTGTCTCAATTCACATCAGTGACCTTCCAGGAAGGTTGAAGTACGTCTGTCAGATATTATTGAATATCAGTCGTGGTATTGGCCAGGAAAATAGTTGTTTTCGACAATCATTCAATAGATCCTTCTGTTATAATATTTTCTCAATACTTGAAAATTTCTCACGTGGGTAGATAATTCTGGAATTGAACTTGATCAGCCTATATAGTTTTTAGAATTTTTTGAAGTTTGAATGAAAATGACGTTGATTATATTTCTGATTTGAATTATCATCAAGTCTAAATATTCAATAGTCTCTTGCTTATAGATAGACAAGAATTGGAATTCTGCTCAGAATTATTTCAAATAACTTCAGATTGATCATTTCGCGAATCGTAAAATGTCATTTGATATATCCATGATGGTGCTATAGTTTTGAAAATGTTGCTTTGAAAACTGTTCAATGAAAAGCATAGGGAAATTGAAAAAGCTGTGAATCGAAATGATAAATTTGGTATGTCACGATTCAATTCATAGTTCTCAAACGCATTTATAATATTATCTATCTTATCATTATTTTTCATGAATGAACTAATGTGTGTCGAAGACCTATTTAAAAGCAGCACAAGGTCGTTATGAGATTGGAAAGGCTTCTCCATGACGTAACACTTTTATATTTATCAAAGATGATAAAGAAATATGCAACAAAAAACGTAAACATTGTTTAAAATATTAGTGTCACTAATATATATTGAACATGAATCTTGAGAAATTATGCAGGTCAGGTATAGGTTAAAAGGAAATGAATATCGAGAAGGAACAAAAAATGAGAATAGGTTTTGTGTTACTCAGTGCTTCAATAAGCTTTATTATGAATTCATTTTTTTTTCTAAAGGAAAATTTGATGAGATATATTTCATGTTTTTTGCGTTTTCCTATCATTGATAAATATCATCATTTATTGATTTCATCTATCTGATACTTATCTGTATTTTGAATTGCAAAGTAAGAGTGTAAAGCCAGGATAGTCTTCGACAACGAAATAATCAGCAATGACTATTGAATATTATCTCAATGGATTTCTTGTTTACATAAATAATTTTCTATTTCAAATGCATGAGTATCATATTCCAGAAAATATTACTAACTCACAGAAAAAATGTATTTCTTTTTATTTTTCTCTCAAAGTGAATCTTTATAATATAAAGTAATGAATTCAAACATCTTGTTCAGGTTGATTAAAGTTAGATTTTTGATCAAAAAAGCATTATTCGTTTGACGGTTTTGCAACTTCCACAGAATAAGTTATTGACGATTGACCGGAGTGAGTTCTGAGTTGAAGATGCATGAACAGAAGAATTTATAGTAATTTTCACCAAAATTTGTTGAAATCAACATAGTTACTCTGAAATCTCTCATCGCGTGAAGTTACGTCTCCTCAAGAAGATAAAACCTCAAATCGAAGTTATGAAATCACCTGTTCAGACGGAATCTTTGACCTCAACAGAAAATTCAAAGTTTTCCTCCA
>WOGL01001919.1:0-10593 GCA_015342145.1 Leptinotarsa rubiginosa | reverse complement strand
ACTTTGGGAAAAATTGAAAATGAAAGTTTGAAATATTATTTGTATAATGAAAATACATGGAGTAATTGACGAAAAAGAGGGCTCTCCTACTGAGTTTTTGTTGAGAAAACAACTGTTGATTGTTTAAAAGTCTGGTTGCATTGAAATTTGGAACTTATACGAACTATTTTTTGATAACTTCACTGATTCACTTCAAAGTTGAAAAGGAAACCCTGAGTCACTCTAATACGGGGTTTTCTTGATGACCTCGACTACCACAGTATTCACAGATTGAATGACGAGGTAATCATTATGCCCCACCAGCAATTATATCATGCTGGTGCGTAATACTTACTTTCCACAGCTTCCATCAAATTCAAAAAATGAAAATCACAAAATTTCAAGACTTTCTCTCTAACCTAAAACTCCAGACTCTGATCTAATCATCATAATCATCATCATCATCACCATCAAAATAATGGAGTCACCTAATAAATAAATATTTTTCTTTATGAATTACTAACATACAAAAGGGTCATAATTTTATTCTTGACTTTTTTCAAAGTTTTCAAATAGAAGTTATAGCTTTCCTTGAAGGAGATTATAATTTTTAGCTGAAAAAGAGTGAACTTTCTCAATTTTCCTAGTTCCATTATTATATTCATTTCTTTCTGTAGACTTAAATTAACTTCTGTGGGTATAATGGAGTAATTGTAGAAGATTCTGGATTCGTATATTTTGTAAAATTGACTTCTTTGACTTTCCTATAAATATACCCTCAGAGATGTTTTCTTAGTTAACTTGATAATTGTTGTTTATATGATTTTGATAATCTACGTCCTATACAGACATGCATGAACAATACTGGTTTTAATGTAAAACTAGTAAATTATATGTAGTTTCCAAAGCATATGAAAAATATGAGAACTTTGAAAAAAAAATTAATTACAAACAAATCACCAAGAGAAGATGAAATATGGAAAAAGTGTTGCAGTGAAACCCGATTCATTGTTGAGGTGGAGGAGCCAAAAATATTTCTGGTCATAATGTCATATAAATCACTTCAAGAAAAATTAAGCACTTTATTTGAGGACGGCAAGTGTGAAATGAAATCAGAAAAGGCAACCAGTAAGTGTTTTAGTAATTTCGATAATATTATTCTTCAATAACCTTTTGATAGATACACTGTTTGGAACCTTTGGTGTAGTAATGAATATTACTGGAGTTCTTTTCTTCAGTTTGATCTTCCTCTTAAAGACGATCACTTGGTGATCGAAACACGTGTCGAGGTGTTAAAATGAAGGTTTGGTGTTGGGAAAATACTCCAGTGATATTCTTCATTAACCTGTTAAAATAAAGGCCTTCGTCAGGCTTGAAATTCCGAAAAGAAATGTGAAATGTTTTATGGTTTACATTTCTTAAAACTGCCGTTGAGTTCAAGAATGGTTTAGAATGATCTGCATTCAATTTATTTTTTCAATTTCAAAGTTTGAGCATTTTATTTCTAAAATGTTAGAAAGAAGACGGTACACGTTCGATATCATATTCCGCTAAAACAATAGAAAAAAATAGAACGTCATTTCTATTACCTAAAAATATAGTTACCACATTTATTGCTTGATTTATTCGATGTTGAAGATTCCGATTTGTGAAGATAAATTAATGAGGGATTAAAAATAGTAGAAGCTTTGTGGAGTTAGATAGAAATGTACAGTGTATCCAAGACAACGCGAGCCAGTATGGCAAAATCAGAAACCGTAAGATATGAAGTCGGTTCAATTAGGAAAAAGTTGCTCATTTCAGATTTTATTCAGGTAACGTTTTGAAATTTTGGAAGTTAGCTGAAGCTAACAACTTCAGCTAACTTATGTCAAGTACATTTTGGTTCATTATAAAAAAGTAAAATTGGTGGTGGTTTCTTGAAGACGTAATGTCGAATGAAAAATCTGTAGAAGGCATTTTGTACAACTTGAAAAGTGACAACAAGAAAGTGTGTTTGTTCTTCAGTATCTTTTCAAATAACGTAAGAAAAAAAAGATTGGCGATTTTCAGATATTTTTACATATCTACGAACTAATACGAATTTTTAAAATTTTAAAACGTTAATTTTTTATATTTTAACCGACTCTGTGTCCCTCATGGTTACCGAGAGGCGCTACTTATCTTGGATAGAAAGTACAAGAAAAAATAAACATTTAAGAAGTAAAAAAACTTAAATTTCTGAAGAAAATAAAGTATCGTGACTTCAAATGGAAATTATTCATCGGTATTGGTTAGAAAAATGTTAATAACATGAATGTGAAATGTGCACAAATAATGGCAACGAAATGAACTAATAGTGAAAATTAAAAATAACAAACCAAGCCACTTCACAACGTTTCTTCAGTAAGAATATCCGTCGATCGTCTTTGGGTTTTACTAGACTACTATTGCCCGTTTTCCCTCTTAACCGAATGTTTCCAGATACGCATCAATATACACTGTATATACAGCTTCTCTAAACTTCCGTTCGAACCAGTGTTCTTTAAACCAGTTGATGTTCAATTCTTAGGCTATTCTGGGTTATCTGTTTTTTCTATACTAAATTTCTCAATATTCTCGATATTCGCTTAACGCAATTCCTGTAGTTATTATCCGTATTAAATGGCTTGGATTTCGAGGATACTAAGGAGAAGGGACAGGATCTGAAGCAGGTTCTAATTATGTTTTCCAATTCTTTTCATGATCTCTGCTAGTCCTCTGTCATGAGAAAGGGGTGGTAATTGTTTTAACTTCTTCGTGTCTACAGTATTTTTAAATTTTCAGCTAATTTGAATACATGGTCCTAGTATTTTTATTACTTCATTCATTCATCTTTTTTTTCTCAGACTTTCCAGCATTAAAAAAAACCATTATTATCAAGCACGTTCAAATGAATACTCAATGTATCATTTTGTTTCTTGAATATATGAAATTGATGCCTGAAAGTGTATAATAAGAACTATCATTATGCACTTCGTCATTTGCACTGGTAAATCATTTATTCAGAGATACCACGTATATACTAACATCAGTTATTTATGCAACAATGAAAATGGATACGTACATTTCTTCAAGATTATGGAAATTGAACAATTTTCTATAATCAGTGTCGTAAGTCCCGAATTAGTATCAGCAGTTGTTCTGGGAAAAAGAATACTTTCTCATTCAAGTTACATGATAACTCAATGATTTCAACACGAAATCTTTTCATACAATAATATATTCAATGAATCATCAACAAACCATATTATTATAATTGTTAGTATCTACAAAGTTATATGACTCGTCACTATCAACAGTCTCATTGTCACTGGTGAAAGATAAGTTGATCACAGCAAACCTCTTTCTCAACACTGAAAGCATGTCGTTTACTTCCGGAGTTTGAGGTAGTTTTGAAAAATCAGAAGGACGCAACTTCACAGAAGAAATATCTTCTATGGTTATCTTTCGTAAAGGTGGTGTTAATAACAGATCGTTTTCCGGAAAACTTGGTTTTTTTATTGAAATTTCTGGAGTTGATGCTAGTTTCGGGAAATCATAAGGACGAATTTGCCCAGAAGGCAGTTCTTCTGGTGTGTATGCTATTTCCAATTCATCAGCTCTTTCTCTTTCTGCAATTTTGAGAGTTTCTACTCTTTTAGATGTAGATTCTTCTGGTGTTTTTGAATCTACGTCTTCCAAATATTTTTGTTTATGGTAAGTGCAACATCTACAGTAGTTATTCTCGATACCAATCATTCCATCACTGGAATCTTCAGAAGTATCACTACTAGTGTCGTGCTTGAAATGTCCCATGGATTTTCGCAGCTTTCTGTTGTTGTCGATGATGACTGTGCTGATCAATATACGATAATTCGGGAAAAAGTTTGCTGGCAGCTTCAATAATAGTTTTCCCACAAATTTTCTCGATGTGATTTTTATAACGCAATTACCAATTATCAGAAATATAGTTTGTGTGAAGGAAATTACGGTTTTTTTCACCAAAGTGACGGACGTAGAAATATTACTCATGACGTTGAAGTGACAGTATGAACTGTTGACACATCACATGAGAAATATGTTCAAAGGATTTGACTCTAGGTACGTTCACAGTGGCAACTGATAAGAAACTTTGTTTACCTTCAGGACACTATTACGTATTTCAACTATTCAACAATTATATTTCACATCTAAGATATTTTCGTGTGGAAATCAGTATTTCTTTGGGTTTCAACCTTCCACAATATATAAAAAACAAATAAATTCAGATCAACAAAGGCAATGAAGGCTAAAACGAAACTTAAAAAGTATAATTAGTCAATAATTTTTGTAATCATCGAATGAATGGTAAATATTTAGGAAAGCATCAAAAATGAGAAATAAAACTTTCTTTGGCCAAACTACCAACACTGACATAAAAACTTGGCAAGTTGACTTGGGTGTCACACCAATAGGTGGTTCCACTTATGTCTCGCTTGCGTTTACGCAGTTATTTTTATAAATTACTTTTCTTGGTTTCTCCCATTTTGTCTTCAATCGAGGATCGCTTGCCCGGTACTGACGATGCCCAATAGGCTGAAATAGCTGTCTACCGTTGGCTCTTAAATTGAAATCAATATGGGAATGATCAAAATAGTGCTCATCTATTTACATTTTGAATTCCATGGAATTATTATCCAGCAGCTTGACGCATTAACCTTTCTACAAACAACTACAAATCTCAAGAATTACTATATAACCAATGTTGTTTAATTGATAAAGTTATAAAAATTTTTACGTTATGAAATAGGATACGTAAAAAATATTTTTTGGTTATTTTTCCATATCGGTGTGATTTTTTATTTTTTCAAAATCTGATATCCAATATTCAGAATTATCAAATTCTATCGTTTATTGGCAATGCAATTTTCCATTGAGAAAGGAATTTCACAATTTTGGAATTGGAGAAATTTCAAACACTGGGAGAATAATTCGTATTGAAATCTCCAATTTATATCATCGCCTTACTGTTGATTTGATTTATTTCAATTCGTATATGCAGACACTTATATGCTTATATATTTATAGGGTAAACAGCTTTTATTCTTTTATTGTTTCAGATGTTCTTTCAATTTCCCAACATCTAATTTCTCCTGTGAAAAAGTATACTTCTCCCTTATATGTTTAATTTTTCAAGAGGAGTTAAGCTGATGAATTGCATCTTTTCATTCTTCCTATGTTCACTATGTATTCTGTTATTGAATGATTTCATTTCTACATTTTGAAAGGTAATTTTATTAATTTCAGAAATCTTTTGGACTACCATACGGTTTTGGAGCTCTTCGGACCCTTCAAGGCGATGAATGTTCTGTGCTCCATATTCATGAAGGTCACCGCGGAGTGGGAAAAGACCGGCGCCAAGGAGGATTTTTTGAAGGAAATCATTGAAGCGTTGCAATATTTTTCAGGCTTCAACAACAGTTACGATATTTTTTCCAATGTGAAAAACGTCGAAGGAGAAAACTGCTCAACGTTTCTGATAAAAGTTTTGCTTCTGTCGCCAAAACATACAGTTAACATCGTTCGATACTTATTTTACTCTAAAAATGAGTGTCAACTGCCGATTCAGGAGATATTTGATATTCTCAAGAATACATTGTTGAATTCAAACTTGAGAGGTAAGTGAATGAACGGTTTTTCTCTGAAGTAAAATCTCAGAACGTTGCTGAATCCAATTTAGTTTTGAGAAATGATTTGAAAATTCACTACTATACTTTTTTTTCAATTATTGTACATATTTATAGGAATTTGTGACACAAGATCTATAGCACTTGTTTACAAAACTTTTTCAAATTTCAACATCCGTCATGGCTCCTGAGGTGATGTCATTTTTATCTATGCGAAGATGGCTGGCTACATGAATCCAATTGAGGGAAAGTTTTCCATCTAGAAGTACGTGATTTTTCCTCAAACTCACCCTATTTGGTTTCTTCAATGATAGAGTGAATAAAATAGGCTCGAAACATAAATATTACTGAATAACTTTTATAGAGATCAATTGCCCTAACACCAAACTGATATTTTCACACCAAAGGTTCCAACCTCATCGTTATTTATAAATATTACTGCATCGGAGTCTCACTACAAATCGACATGCTAAATATCCCGATAAATCGTATCAGTATGACAACAATCATGATAATATAAATAATTATATCAGAAACTATACCTATGTTGAAAAATTAAATCAATATATTACGTTGATTTCACTTTCTGAAATATATTTTTCAAGCCTTTTCTATTCATTTCTCAAAGATCAACTTTTTGAATTGAATCACTTCACTTCTAAGGGTGCGGCAAGTAGATATGTGAAAAAAAACTAATTATTACAATTTATTGTATGATTTTCATTATAAAGGGTTTCACAAAAACCGTGACGCGTGTTTCTCAAGCGCTTGAGAAAGCTATTGTATAGCGAAACACGTGTCGCGGTTTTTGTAAAACCCTTTATAGTGAAAATCATACAATAAAATGTATTTCTTAGTTTTAAAATGGATTTTCATCAAGTTTCGGCCAGTTCTATTCAATTAAGTGCTATGCTCATGGGTCGGCAGACATTCAGATTCTTTCAATACTGCCATCCGGAGAACAGACGAAGATTTCAAACTCACTCCTTTTGCAGATTCACTGAGAAACACTTGTTCGCGATCTAAAGACACTGGCCTTCAGTTAGTTCTTGGGGGCCCCATGCAATAATTACGTTCAAGTAAAGTCACGATTCAATAAAATAGAAAAGTACCTAAAGGCTGGCTTTCGACCGCAGTAGGTCAGATGTCAATCTTGCTAAAGTGCCTATCAGTAGGTTGAGGTCCATTAATATGAGTGGGAGTTGATGGACGAGATGGGATGTTCTGCACACAGTAACCCTGTGGGGAAGATTTTATCCCAGGGCACTCAACTCGGAGGGGGCATGGGGGAAGAGGGTTCTGGAATTATCAAACCACTTGCGCCAACTTCGTCTTCGTGGAG
This sequence comes from Leptinotarsa rubiginosa, assembly GCA_015342145.1. Classification (NCBI taxonomy): domain Eukaryota; kingdom Metazoa; phylum Arthropoda; class Insecta; order Coleoptera; family Chrysomelidae; genus Leptinotarsa; species Leptinotarsa rubiginosa. The sequence goes on along the minus strand of WOGL01001919.1, from coordinate 3,606 downwards.
CCAATCTTCAGAAGATGTTTCACAACGGCGCATAATGTAGAGAAGCTTGTTTGCCCTTCTGGCAGCAAGTCGCTGGGGCTGTAATCCACTTTCACGACGATTTTGGGCAGTCTTGCCATGCACGTAACGAATGTGCATTTGCACTCCGTTGTGGGATATGAAATAGATTCCACAGATTGCACATATTCTGTTCTTGAGGTCAGATTGTATTGATGGGCAAATAATTAATTCATAAGACATATACTTAAACCCTTCCAGAGCAGGCGACAGATCAACAGACCACTTCACATATTTCAACGCACTCCCCAAGCGCATTAAACCACTTGCAAGAAATGTTGCGATTCACTTATTGCGATTACTCATTTCGTTTTTAAATTTTCAGTTTCCAATTTTGTTACTCAATTCTTCTCTTTCTCTTTAATTCATTTAGTCCTCAGTATAACAAGGTAATATGTAATCCGGCATTTTAGATTTACAATGATACATAATTTATCAAATAGCATTATCAGCAAAACTAAATGTGAGTACCAAATATCAGATCAATCTGTCAACAGGAAGAGGGTCAAACTTCAATCACTAATTTGACCCAAACAAACAAGGCAATCTAAATAAAACCGTTCAACAATGGCATACAGTAGAAGGATTCCTCGTAAAACATAAAACGAAAAATGATGTAGATGATGTGCTAAAATTCAATAAATAACTCGGAAGTTCCGAAGCAGCAGTCATCGCACCAGTCTCCTTAGCAATCTACGGTATTGATTAGATTAAACAATAATAAAATCTACAATTGACTAGTTTAGTGATCCAATATTTTTTCTGAAAAAAGGTTGGTTGAGTGACAGGATTAATTTTTTTTCCAAAAAAACAATTGTTTTCTTGCCGACGTTTCGAATTAAATTAAATTCTTCTTCAGGGCTCTGTAACAATGAATTTTATAAACATACCTTCCTCAAAACTTATACGCTTATTATCGTTTCAATTTCACAAAAAATAATGAGTTCTCAATTAAATTACTGACCGAAAAGTAGTTTTTTCGTGTTGATAATACATATTACTATTTTAAAACCATCATACATATTAGATACACATTCAAAAAATAATAAACATTTCAAACAACCAAAATTTCCGAGACAACACAAACACAAAAAGATATGAAACAAACGAATGGCTTTATCTGTGATTCTGATAAGGTGGTGTCTGTTTTTTATTCAATGGCAGAAAGAAAAAGAATGGAAAAATGGTAAAAATAATTCCGGTATTTTACTTAAATTGAATCAAATTGAAATATGCAGTATTAAGGCTATCGACATCTCTTCTGGTGTTAACACTATCGCACATATCCTAAAATGCGATACTTTTCTATCAACTTGGCTCGTCGTGTTTCCAAATCGTATGAATGGGTTGATAGCTAAACTCAGTTTATATCATTTTTTGATGACGTCAACTTGGTTGGTTGAATGGTAAAAAGAGTGCAAAAAAGAAATGATGCAGATTGGATAAATTCCGGGTGTTTCGATTTTATTATCTACCTTTGGAAGCCAGCCCGACAGAATATTGACAAAGTATAACTCCTGAAACATGAAAAAACAATGCTGGATTACTTCTACTATTGTCAATGAAACTATTCATCATACGATGGGAATTTTCCAATAGAACAGTGACAAATTCCGCAACGCAACAATAATTATACCTAATTCAAACATTGAATATGTTGGAAATACGATCCTGAAAATTAATAATACCTATTAAATTCGACAAAATAACAATACAACTCCAATAAACATAACCGACACTTAATGCCATAAACCAATATTTATTATAAAATAAAATTCCCTCGCATGTGCATTCATAATACCATATTTATTACTGAATTGTTTTTTATGTGACCATCGCTGTACAAACGAGTCTGAATCAGCCGGTAAAGTTCTGCGGCATTATACCATTAATAAACCTATTAATTTCAAAACCAAAATCCGAATAAAATCCTATCGCTAAATAAAAAAGACCAAAACCTCCTCCTGTGTATCCTTTATTCTATACAATCACGGCGTATTAATTGTTTAATATCTTGCGGAACACGTGTTTAAGCTCCCGATGGGGATTTACTTTATAAATGTTAATTGCCCGTGCAGTTTGCGTCCTGAATTATTGTCCTTTCCAGTGTGCGAAGCCGAATTTAGGTTTTCTCGATGAGACATTTCGAAAATTATTGTCATTCGGGACAGAACAGCATTGGAATTTCTGTTCGAATTTTATGCGGGGTTAGGGAAAATTTTGATTTGCTATTGTATGGGTTACAACTTGTTAACTGTTGAATGGTATAGGTTCAGATATTGAACTTGAAAGATCAGAAAATGGACAAATCATTTTGCGAGGTTTGGTGATCAAAATAATATTTTCAAATGCTCATTAGTTGGGAAAGGGATCAAAAATTCGTCTTAGATGAATGATTTAATTTTTGCCAACGTTTCGCACTTTATTAAATACATCATCAGGACTCAAACATTAGTTTATCCATGTTAAAAGAAATTTTAAAATTTATCTAACAGACAACATAGGTACGAGAACAAACAAAAATAAGGATTCACTACATGAAAGTCATACAACCACAGACACAAAAAAACATTAATGAATTTCCTGTAGTTAGTCCTCATTTTTATTTGTTTTTGTACCTATGTTGTCTGTTATATAGATTTTCAACGTTTTCAGCATAGATAAACTCTCTGATAATGGATTCAATGAAGTCCGAAACATTGGCGAAACACTAAATTGTTCATCTACGAAGGATTTTTGACCCCTTTCCCAACTAATAAGTATTTAAAAGGTAGTAGACAAATAATCTTCGTTCATTTCAGAAACAGGCACTAGGGCCTAATTATACAGTGAATTCCCATTAAAACGAGCTACCCTGAATAACTTTTGATACAATGATTTGCAGGAAAAAAAACACCTCAACAATAGTATACAGGGGACACATTTTGACATATTCACATTTGATCTAACTTTCCCTATCGGACCCCCAGAGCATGTCACCATATTTTTTAAATGGATCAATTGTTTTGCATTATCAGATGTTCCATGTTGAACAGATTTCAACAAAGTAGAATATTATGATGTGAAGCTCATAGTTTGGAAGCTAAAAATTATTTGAGTTGAAAACGAGCCACCCTGAATGAACTTCTGTTACCTAGGTTTCTTGAGAAGCAATGGTTTATACGCTTCTAGAACGGATTGAAATATAGTGAGTTTGTATTACCAGAATGAAAATAGTACTAGAGCTGCTGCCCGTATGTTTAATGATAATCATCCAGGAAGAAATGTACGTCACAAATACGTTTCGGAATGATTGAACAAATTTATGGAAAATGGATCTGTTAACAATAAAAGGCATAACCGTTCGGGAGTTGTCAACGATGAAGCTATTTGTACTGCAGTTTTACGGCACGTAGGACTAATGGAAAATTTGCAATCTCTTACTAAGTTATCTCGAGAATCAGGAATCAGTCGTACAAATGTTTTCAGGATCCTTCATAAGTACAAATTTCATCCATATAAGATTAGACTAGTTCATGAATTGAACGAAGATGATTTCGATAGACGTAT
>WOGL01001918.1:0-10593 GCA_015342145.1 Leptinotarsa rubiginosa | reverse complement strand
AAGCATTTTTAGAAAAAAATAATCATAATTATTTGTCAATCTTTTAATTTATTGCGATGAATAGCCTCAAATTTTATGGGGAGGCTGAGCCTCCCTTGCCTCCTCTGACGAGCCGCTGCTGGTAGGTATGCATTCATTGTAGCTGAATGACTTTAAACTCGAAATTTCGACTCTAAACTCGAAATTACGATTTTATACTCGGAATTACGACTTCAAACTCGAAATTACGACTTTAATATCAAAATTTCGACTATTAACTCAAAATTGCGACTTCAAACTCGGAACAAATAATAAAAATATGTAGCCCTTCTGCGTATACGTAAATTTCACTTGAAAATGTAAGCTTGGATGCATACCATGCATTCGTTATCACTTGCTGACGGTTCAGTTTTCAGTAATGGTTCGACCTTCACGTAGTGAAGTGTTTCTCCTCGTAGCCGGGAATTCACATGTGTTGTTTGTAATTATATCGTTAAATCATCCGTATGCGGTTATCTAGATAACATGGGGAATTGTTTTAAGCCTGCTAATAATAGTGAAAATAATGACAAAGGAACTAACAGACGTGCAAAAAATACAGTGGAAAATAGGCAAGAAACAGTACATTATGGCGTTGTTCACTTGGACGTAACTGCAACAAGGGAAATATCGGGAAGTGATGACCGAAAGTCCAAATCAATACCTACCAATGTTCAAACAAGTAGTGTACAAAGAGAATGGCAACTGAATCGAAATGATTTTGTTGATTACAAAACGCAAAAAGAAATTGCTGATAAAAATAAACTAAACGAATCTATTGAAAAACAAAGAGCTATTCAAATCCAAAAACATCATTTAAATCAGCAGAAATCACTTTTTGATGCAAACAAGCAAAAAGAACTTGCTGATGCAAAAAAACAAAATGACCTTGCTGATGCAAAAAAATGGAAAGGAATCATTGAAAATCAAAACGCCCTGGAAATCAAGAAACAGAATTTCAATCAGCCGATTCGGCAATTCAGAAAGGATTTATATCATCAGTTGAACAAATTGACTTTGAAGCCGCCTGAAAAAATAATGAAAAATCCAGAAATTATAGAGAATCTGTTATTTATTACCAACAGATCATCATATTATTCTAGTGCGACACACCAGCGGGAAAATTTGAATCAGTTCTCTTCAGAGTACCAGAGAGTCGAGAGACTGTTTAGAGCTACCAATAAGCAATGCTTTACAGTCCAAAAAATTGAAACGATCAACAATCCATATTTATTGCTGCAGTACAGTCTGAAAAAATTACAGTATTTGGCAAAACATGGGCAGAATGTAGAATATGAACTCTTTCATGGTACTAGAAAATCCAACATCGAAAGTATTTGCAACAATAATTTCAACTGGAGATTAAGAGGTAGGAAAACAGTACTAAGCTTCCCATCAAAATTTTCTCAAAAAATTGAAAATTAAACACCATAGAAGTCTGGCCCCTAAATATTCATGTATTTATGTAAATTCTCTCACAAACAACAGCCAGATCAAAATGCGAAAAATGTTGTATAAAATTAACAAAACATTTGACCTGATTCAATGTACCCTCAGTGGTGGATCCAAGTGGTTAAAACTCAAACTTCAAATACCAAAATATTTTAAATTCCGTCAACACAATTCTTAGCAATGAAAGTAATTAATATTTTAAATAATTGAAATACTATTAGTTAGTTCTGATTTTTGTTGTGTATATATGTATTATGAAGACTTCTGTGATTTAGATTTAATCTCGGAGTGAGTTTTTTGGCCAGCATACTTTGAACAAATACTCAATAAACAGTAGTGAATCTGGCCCGCTTGTGGTCTGATGGCATTCAACGAATGTAATGGATATATTTTCCAATTATCAAGATGCTTTTGCAAATATTGGGTATTGCATCTGGTGAGGCCATTTTTCTATTGAATATCAAAATCCAGGCTTCGGTCGATTATGACATAGGAGATGATTATCTGGTCTTGCCGGGGCACAAACAAATCATTGTCAATGTGGAGAAACTATCAAATGAAGTTATTTAATTTTACTTTTTTTAATGCTTTTTTTAATCTGCCTTTCTAAGAACCAAGTGAAAATCCATATAAACCAAAAAACATTCACAAGACAGCTCAATAATTTGTTTCTAAAAAAAATCTCAAATCTGCATTTTTCAGGAAATCTATATTTTACAAAGGAATAATTGCATATAATGAATTATCAAATGAAGTTAAACAATTTTCCAACACAGAAACATTTCAAATAGGATTAAAGAACTATTTGTTTTATTAATTTACAATATCAAAATCGTTTTTCTTTTGTTATTATTCATACATGGAAATTTTTTGTATAAATAATTCCCTGTATAAACCATTGTAGTTTATTGGGAATAAATAGATGTTTGAGTTGTTTGAGAGAAAAATTTTATTAAAGGGCTAAAATTTCACCCCTAAAAGTTTCTGCGTAATATAAACCTGTGTGTCCAATTAGTCAGTAACTAGGCAAACTTCATAGGCAAATTTCATAAATACTGCAAGTTACTTGAGTAATTTTTGTGAAAGGCCAGAGGATCCAAAAAACATCAAGAAACAAATTTTGTTTAGCTTCTAAATGAAAGATATTAGTATCTTATTAAGCATAATGTTATTTTTGTAGACGGATAAACAAGATGAGGATGTTCAGCTGTATAAAATAAAATGTAGTATGTGCCAAACAAGAAGAGACAGTGCAGAAACGTCAAATATTTGTGTTAAAAGACTCTAAAGTACAGGATTGAACGTTCATTAGTGTTGTATTCATTGTTCAATGGCGGCTAGACGTTTGTTAGTTCAATCAAATTAAATCAAAATAATTTACTCTGTTAAAATAATTGTCGAATGGAGACAGTTTTATTTCCGTTATTCGTATCTGGAGAGACAACTTAACCTCTTTCAACATTCAAAAACTGATAAAAAGGTGTAGATTGTTAATCATAATCAGTTGAGCTTGAATGAATATTTGAAATATCCTGACAACGGTATTTTGAAAAATATACAGAACCACTGATGTTACTAACCAAGAACTTCTAATAACCCTAAGGATGACATTCGAATTTTTATATTCGTTTTAGGGAAATAAATAATTTTCAATTTCATTTGATTCAACTGTTAAAAGTATAGACGCCATTGAACACTGAAAACAACACGAACAAGAGATATTGTACTATGACAGAGAAAAATATTTTCCACACCACAGTGAAAGAAAAGAGATGGGGAACTAGCACATTTCTCCTCATATCAGAAGGAGAGAAATCGTAAAACGGTCCCGCGTTTATCCTTTATGGTATATACATGATATTCATGAGATACAAAAGAATAAAGTGATCCCAGACATGATCTGACAAAATCCGTGTTTAATCTTCTAGAAAGGTACAGGATATCTTCAAACTTGCAAAATTTGAGCGTTGATAGATATTTTTGTCCTAAAGACATTTAGAGGACATCATCAATGAAAAATAAATCAGCATTTTAATTTTTTCTGCCTTCTTTCTAGAGGGAAAATAAAAAATGTTTCATCAAGAGTTCGACCCTCTAATCTCTTATTCATCAATCTGACACTTGGACATAATACAAAATTACCGCAATATTTGTTATTCTATTATAAATACTATATTATTTTTTATATCTCATTCAAATACATTATTTTCAGGTTCTGCAAAAGGACATAAATTTGGGCAAGGTATTTCTCTCACCCCCATATCAAACTATGCAACACACTATGGAGATGATGGATATAGTAAGGTGATGTTCCTTGTGAAAGTGCTTATAGGAAACAAATGTCTAGGAGCCCAACATATGACTATACCTCCGAAGCATTACGACACAACAACAAATGAAAAAGAACATGTTATTGTCAAGTACGAAGATAATGAATATTATCCTGCTTACTTAATATATTACGGGGGTGTTGATATGAATAAGAATAATCAAAGAGAGGGCAGACGTGGATATAACAGAAGGTATTGAAAGTACTTTTCTGAGATTTTAAAGTTACTTCAAAACATACCGTTACAAATATTACTATGAATAAAGTAATATTTGTTGACGTTTTTGTGGTAGGATTTCACACATGCATGAATCAAATTAATAAAAATATAAGAACAATAAAGATTTTTTCACTTACAGTTTAATTTCTTCAATTATTATAAGAATTGAATACATTCTCTTCCAATCACAAAATTTATATAAATTGTAATTTTTCCAATTTGATTCAAAATATGTCTGCAGACAGAAATTTCTCTAACTCTAATTGTTGCTAGCAAATATGTACCCATCCATGTTCCTATATATTATCTTTGCCGAACTGACGTAGATGTCTGTTCTGTGATTTTGGACTATAACAATTTCTTTAACATCTACTATTTTTAGAGTTTTGAGCTAACATAAAGTCTCTATATTGAAACCAATCAAAATCTCAACAAAAAACTTGATTACATATTCATAAATAAATTTGCGACTGTAAAATATTCGATTGCAAATGATTTACTGAAAACAGTTTTTACAATAAAGAGTAATCTCAAAAAATATTCAATAACCTAGCCCAATCTCATTTGAAGCATTTTTCATTTCAATGCAAACCTTTAGTCAAAGGAAATTTTATCATTTTACAGCGCTATACGTTTATTTTTTGTAGTGAAATATTCCCTATTATAAGGGGCCGTCCATTAATCACGCGAGGCTTGAAAGGGGGAGGAGGTTTAGCAAAAATCACGTATCTCGTACGTTTTTCATCAAAACAATGTCTAAACTAGGTGATCTGTATAAAAGACCTACTTGCAGAGTATAAGGAAGGAAAAATTTCAAGATTCTTTGTAGGTACTGAAAAATACACGTGATTTTGGGTGTGGAAGGATAGTTAGTCTTAAACCTCACCACGTATCACCAAGGGGAGGAATGTAGTTAATAAATGCTCACATGATTAATGGACGGCCCCTAAGCTGCTGCTGTTTTTTTGAACTCATAGTAATAGAATAGAAGTTTATTCATCACTAAAGTTCACATGTACAACATAAAAAAAGTGTAAATACATGAAACTTATTGGACTAGTCACAAAGAGGGCTTAAAAGTAATTAAAATTTACAAGATTATACATATACATTTTTGATAAGTAAAATATTAAAATATAAAATATATAAAATTGCTATATTCAGGGCATTTTCTAATTGCGGTAAAAAAAGTGAGGACGATTTTCAAGATCATTTTTGATATTTTCATTAGTATTAAAATTCATTGTGCTACCTATTATCGCTACGAGAGATGCTGAAAAAGTAATATTCTCAAGTACAATAAACAATACGATAATTGCACTATCCAGGGAATTTTCTAATTGCGATAAGAAATATGAGGGCGATCTTCAAAATCATTTTTGATATTTACTCTGTTTCAAATTTGATGACTCGTCAACATGTGCTGAGAATATTTCATAAGGCATGGATGCAAATGTTCCATTTTCAACAATGTCTCAACGAAACCCATGTTGAATATTCTTATACCTAAATTATTTCGAGAATTACAATTTTCATAAAAAAGAGGGTCATTTTTGTTATGAAACGGTAAATTATGTTAGTTGGTAGAGGCTACTAATCCAAACAACAAACTGACTGAATAAATAAAGGAATAGATAATTTAAGAGCTGAAAAATTATGTTTGTTGTACCGTAATTGTGTAGATTGCATCTTGCTAACTCGTGAGTCGTGATTTATCAACTAGTTCAACAACATAATTATGCCATAATTATGTCGTGAACATTTTCTCAACCGAGACTCGAAACAATCCAATCTCGTTTCACTTACCCCATGGTGTGGGTAGTGGTCATTGGTTGATAATGATGGCGTGTTCTTCCGAATGTATCGGGGTTTCAGGGATAGGGCCCGACCAGTGCATCCTTAGGGAAAAATAATAATAACTATATTAATGGCGCTAAGAAATTGTGCCAGAGGTGCCAGAGGGCGGGTGCGAATCGGTTATTTCAGATTATGAAACTTGCACAAATGAGGTTGGCAAGGTAGTCGGGGTATGTACACTTCAGATGTACCTATGCAATGAAATTATGATTAAACTCTTTATATAAGAACATACTTTCACGGCCGGAAAAAATCCTGGCTGGTGGGTTGTGGTACAAACGTTTCCTCAGCTACTGCGACAGATAGTTTCAAGAGTGTATGCATTGTCTGCGAGACCAGAGGTAGTATCTCGAAGTCTCAGCAATAACTGGCTGAAGAGTTCCGTGTTCACTTGTATTTATACTAGTAGAAGGTGGGGGGAAGTACGGTGACCACTTCTGATTGGTCGGCCCTTGCGCTAGGTCATTCTGATTGGTCCACGTTGTTTTAGGTGTATTGCTGATAGGATGTCGATCGGAGTTGTATTCCTGGCCTGAAGTTGTTTGTAGTAATGCGTTGTATCAGAGTTGTTTCTTTGTATTTTATTACTTCTGATAGTACATGTTCCGGAATGGCAGATTTCTTCAGTTGCATAAAGCATAAGGTGTTCTTGTATCTCAGTGTGGATGCTGCTCTTGGTAATTCTGATGTAATGCATAGAATCAGGGGATCCTGTAAATGCCGGCGGATGACAGAGGCTCTTTCTTGTCGTTGGCAGATTTGATAGTGCAGCGTACTTGATTAGTTGGCTTGTAAATGTGTCTTTGTTTGTATGAGGCGGTCACAGACTGCATTGGTAAAGTCTACAAACGAAGAGGTTGCAATGCATTGCCGCCAACCACCGCTGAAGATACTTATCGCAGTTATTGATGAAAAGTTCGGAGTTAATCTCTCCATTGGACCACGGTTATCCAGCCCGGATAACCAAAGTTAGAATTATATCAGTTTGTTTGTTAACAAATCAAGCGATTGCTTTGGTGTAGTATTGAATAATGTTATGAACTTCTGGATTTTCAGTTATATAAAAAAATGAATTGATAGAATTTTTGTGTTACAATAATGTTTGAACTGTTCAAATATTATCCACTGTGCTCTAAACATCCATAAAATTTTTTTCAGATTCTCTTGTTGAATTTCTGAAAACTCAATCGTCAGGCTGCTTTAATTCACCTTTTGAGGTCATCAATATTATCAGGTTGTATTTTGAAGACAACGTACTTGAAATGTCTTTAAAAAAAGAGGTCTAAAGGTGTCAAATCGGGTGTTTTAGGGTGCATGGTGAGTTTTATTCAAGAAATATAGGACCAGTAGTAGCATTTCAAAGAATATCAGCCTAGACATTCAATTATGTGTGATCTCTCTAGGGATTATATTCATTTTTTCTTGAAGAGAATGACTTATTTTCTTTAAATTATCACAGAACAGCACATCAAGTTAAACTAAATTACTACTTACTAATTATAAGTTATTGAAGTTTGGTGAAAGATTTTTTGCTTCTGAACAACAGTACTTCACTGTTGAAGAAGTAACAGTGAAGAAGATTATCTATTAATCTTCTATTTTACAAACGCAAATGAACTAACATAAACATTTTACTATTGACTTTTTGGTGAAGGCAATTTTGACTTTTATATTATTTCCTGAAATCAATTTATTAGCGGCGGAAAATTTCACAAATGGTACATCGAATATACTTACATGATATAGTCATATTGTAGATGGATTTAAGAAATATCCCGGAATATAAAAATTTTTTATAATTTTTTTTATATTATCGAAAAAATGTGTTGTACTATTCACATTGCTTTATTCTTGGGAAATAATGGTTTCGGTTTCCTACTTCTCCATCTTTATGCAGAAAAGTGGAAATCTTTCAAAGGAAACCTTTATTTCCCAAAAAATAATTTCTCCTAGAAATCTAAAATCAATCTAAACTTGGTTTATTTTTGAAATTCAATTTCCGAATGAATCATAGTGTTATAATAACTTGATACCTCACTATATTTCATCAATATGAATCAGTAAATAAAATGACATATTTAGGTATATACGAGTATATGATTTGTCATTCACGATCGGAAAATCATATCAATTATGTTATTGAAAAATTGCGCTTTGGTTAAGTCTTACGGAATCATAGCTTAGGAGAGTGTTCGATAAATTTTGTGAAATTTGTGAAATTACGTGATATACTTACAATAAACCAAGAAAATACTCTTCTCTTGATCATCATTAAGAAACAGCTAGAATTGATATGTTCCAGTTGTATGCAAATACCTATCTGTGGTATTTAAAATTGAAATGTCTTCAGAAAATGTAAAACATACATGAGCAAAGAGCTTCTGTTAGGCCCAAAACTTTTCAATCAACTATAAACAAATCCACAATCAGAATTGTCTCATACACCTACAACTAGAACATGTCATAGTCTAGCATAAATTAAATTTTTGCTATATACTCGTACACTTAAATTGAATTAGTTTTATATTGAATCCACATACAAACACAAATAACGAAGTCTACGCCACAATTGGATTAATTTCCTTGTGGGTTTCCATTATTCGTCGTTGGAATATATTCTAATTATTGTCTAACTTTGTATTTACCTATTTATATGAATACACTCATTACAATATTATTATTATCACTTGAGTCAGAATGTCTTTTTGAAAACCCAATCAAATCAAATAACACAGAGCTTGATTAGATGGTGTTTACATAAAAGGGAGCTTTCCCAATACTACTGATTTTAGTTAAACTGAACGAACTCGTACTCTGAATCACTCCTACCCTTCTACGGGCATTCGTCAATATAATTATAGTCCTCACCACTCGCGAAATTATTTTGCTTGTGATTTTCCACGATTACTTTTGTCATATTCAAATTGTTGTCTAACTTTGAATCTATTCGTGCTGAATACTATTATTATTACCTATCACTCAAGTCGGGATATATTTAAAAACTTGATGAAGTGAAACGAGGATAGGTTAGCACTGTGGTGCTAACCTAAAAGGAAACTCCCCCAACAATATTGATTTTAGTTACCCTAAATAAACACTTATTCTAAATCACCCCTAGAAGTCTACCCTTCATTCGCACGTATAAGTCAATATTTTGAAATCAAACTCACCTGGAAATACATCTCGAATCTAAGAATAAACGCCACCCGGAATCAACGATATGATTTTGTCAGAGATTAATGTTGAACAGAAGAACGCATTATCCCGATTTACGACTGGAAACAAAATTCATTGATGTTTTGATTTCTTATAAAAGAATCGACCGACAAAAAATCTCGTCGAAGGATACTCCGATTGTTATCTGCCCCTCGTAACGCTTCCAACAGTTGAAAAAATCTTCGAGACACAAGGTAATCAACCTCTGCGCGGGACTTTGTCTTCTGAAGAAACCGTGTGCAACTGGCGAACTGCCGAAGAAGATGCGAGATGAATATGCTAGTTCTTCGCGGAGTCAATGTCACCATTTAGTACAGTTAAATTAGACACAAACTCGGGAAATTTTTCGTGAATCAAATAGTTCAATAGCTTTAATTAACGTTGTCCCCTTCATTTGGTAAAACCTGCACATCGTCTGTAGGTCTATGCATCTAAGAAATCCTACTTATCCTACGGTATGTGTATTCGTGCCGAGAGGATGTATGACGCACAAGGTCCCTAGCTATCGAGATCTTTATAGACCACAAAGTACCCAAAGAATTCGATTCGTGTCAATAAAGAGGATGGATGTCGACTAAATGACCAAAACTTTTATTCCTGTAACATCGCATTAGCAGCAAGAACTTTTTTTAGTTCTCCAATTCACCCTATTAACAAACCTAAGAGACTGGGTGAAACAGCCAGAAAGCAGTTTATCGCCTCCTCAAGAGTAGAGTGTTCTTCAAATCTGCCTTACACCAAATTCTTGAGCAGCAGAAGCAGAATCTTCATCAGGAAAGGAGACAATATATCCAAACAAGTCAGAATGAAGAAAAAGAACTACGATCTGTCAACCCTGAAGTGGATTTTCTTATCCTCCACAGGGAGATTTTAGGAGTTTGGCAGGTTTTCGGCGTTTGGCAGAGTCCTTCTTTTGCCGGTTTCGGTGAGAACCTGGATTCATTTGGTGAGCCACAATAAACCTTCTGCAGTTGCAGTGAAGGGTCACATAGACCCACTCATCAACTGCATACCTTCTATATATCTGTACTTTTATAAACGCTATCTGTTGTGTGTTTATAGTATTATTTGTGCTTTTTATTGACCAAGTTTTTGATCTGATTCCTTGCCATAGATTTCGGTACTCCAATAGTTGGTAAAGACCCATACAGGAAGTTGGTGATCTGCGTCCAGCATACTCATTAGATTTTTTATTGTATGTGATTCTCGAGTACTCTGGCACCCAATTTAGACTGCATATCCAACAGGGAAACATATGAAAGAACACAATGTGGGGAATAAAAATGAAAGGTATGATAAACATAATATTGTGTGTAGCAGGGGTTCTCAACCTTTTTGCACCTGCGTACCACTTAACTTTTTGAGAAACATTGGCGTACCACCAGACCTAAATATTTTAATAAACGTATAATATTTACTCTTCTAAAAGTGTTCAAAGGCTTTTTTAATAACATTCCTGAGAAAACTTCATATTGATTGGTTAGATTTTTGTTTATTTATA
>WOGL01001917.1:0-10595 GCA_015342145.1 Leptinotarsa rubiginosa | reverse complement strand
CTGCGTTCAGTCCGCAAGGAAACCCAGTGGTGAGAGGACGTACTGCAAGTCTCAGTAGGTACTCGCCCTTCTGCTAGGGCGATCCACTGAAGGTCATTACACTCGGATGCAAAGACAATATACAATGGATAGACTGTCAGTTGCATAGGAAATAACGGGATTAGTGTTTCTGCGCCACCCACCCGCGCAAAGAGAGAAAATTAATGTTAGAGAGAGAAATTTGACAGAAGTTGGCTACACTTGAAAGAATACTCTTTTATACCTATCCTTTTTCTATTCATATACTAGAAAGAAATTACACCACGGAAAGAAAGAAGAAGAAGAAGAGTGGCACTACTGGCACTTGACAATTAGCATTTATATATTGATTTGATTTTTGATTGCCATTTTGATTGTTAATATGTTTATGTTATTGATGTTTGAAATTTGAATGCTTTCAACTGATAGAATTGCTGTTTTATATATTAATATTTTGTTAATTATATGGTAAGTTTTTAAAAAGTGATGTGTTGTATTCAGTTTTAATAATAATCTTCATATTCTAGATTGTCATAAAATCAATAATACTTGAAGCAGATTTACGAGAGAAGGAAGTTTTTTTCTTAAATTGATAAAGAGGTAATGGTGTACTTAATTACGTACGAAACAAAGTTACAACTAAAATTATTTCTAGGTCACCAAGGATGTCTTTACCAGGCGATCACAAATATAAGTGTTCAGTGTGTCCAAATATATTTTACTGGCCAATTAGAGATGAACAGTATAAAAATAAGAAATATTTCAAGTTCCCTTTGGATTGTGAACAACGAAAAAAGTGGTGTGAAATATTAAATGTGTCTTATACTACCAAAGAGATGCATTTATGTGAAGATCATTTTAATGATGATGCGTTTACAAATACTATGAAAAATAGACTATGTAAATGTGCATTACCAGTTGCCTGTAAGTCGAAACCAAAAATTAATATTATTTCAAATGTTGTTTGTCGTGATGCATTTGAAGGAACTTCTGAAACACAAACAATAACAAATATTTGTGATGAAAGATGTGTTACACCTGAGATGAAGAGACGGAAAGTAGGCATCTTACATTCAATTAATGAGACGAGGGCAATGAACTTGACACCTAAGAAGAGCAAACTTTACCAGACAACCATTAAACAACGCAAGCAGATTTCAAAATTAAAAAGTAACCTTAAAAATTCCAAAAAAAAGTTGAATTATGCTGTAAATCTTGCTCGAAAAACATTATTTTCAAATTTTAAAGCCGATAAAGTAGATTCACTAGGTATCGAGTTCATAAAACATAGTTTGGAAAATTCAAAAAAAAGAAACCATGCTGGACCAAGCAGGATAAAGTTTTCTCTTTAGCACTTTATAAAAAGGGGCCTAGAGCCTATAAGTTTTTAGGTAGATGCTTAAAGTTACCAAGTAAATCCACTATGAACAAAATTTTGAGGGATGTTAAGTTTGAACCTGGTATAAATGATAATATATTTCAGAAACTGTCAAGTAGAGTTAAATTGATGAAGGAAGTCAATAAAAATTGTGTCCTTTTATTTGACGAAATTTCCTTGTCTAAACAGTTGGTACTGGGCACAGTTAACGACAAAATTGTGAGATATGTGGATTTAGGGAAAGAAGTAGGACGAAAAAAGGTAGTAGCCGATCATGCTCTTGTCTTTATGCTTCATGGCATAAACAAGGCATGGAAACAACCTGTGGCTTACTATTTTACAGCGAGTCAAGTAAAAACTAATGATTTGTTACTTATTTTGAATGAAGTCATTTTAGCCATTCAAGGAGTAGGTTTGAATCTTTTAGCAACTGTGTGTGATTTAGGAAGTACTTTTAGAGCTGCTTTGAAAATATTACGGCATGGAAAGTGCCCTAGTTCGTGCAAATTTAGACATTCACTCTGCACAGGTAAAAGTTGTTATGTGAAAGAATCTAAAATGTGTCCAAAATTTAAGGGAAAGTTTAAAAAATTGAAAAACATAAGACAATGTTCTGAAAGTACTTCTTCTGCCCCACATTTTATTTTAAATGATAAAAAAATTTATACATTGTTTGACCCACCACATATGCTCAAATGTACCAGAAATGCCTTTTTCAAATATAATATATATTTTGATAAACATAAAATAGCTAGGTCCCAATATATTAAGTCTGCTTTTCATTTAGACAGAAAAAAGAGGTTTCAAACAATGTATAAAGTAAAAGAACAGGATTTTGATGTGAGTCGTAACAATAAAAATAAAATGAAAGTGTCTAGAGCAGCTAAACTGATGAGTCACACAGTTGCTGCAGCAATAGAAAGCATGATTGGAAGTTCTCCAGAACAGCTTCCTGCGGAAGCTATTTACACTGCTGAATTTGTAGAAGACATTGACAGTCTGTTTGACAGTTTAAATAGCCATACGCCCAAATTTAATTCCAAAGCTCTCAGAAGATGTTTGTCTTTGAAATCCCAACATATTAAATTTTGGAAGGACATACTTCCGAAAATAAAAAGTTGGGAATTTCATAACATATACTCTGATGAAATCAAAAAAACTTTACCATTCAAAGTTTGCTGGATATTCACTATACTTGGAGTAATGGAAGTTTTTAGTATTTGCCAGAAGATTGGTATGAAATTTTTAAGAACCAGATCTCTAACAACAGATCCATTAGAAAATCTTTTTGCTTCCATTAGGCAATACTACGCAGCAAATACCAATCCAAACTGCTTCCAATTTATATCCGGACTAAAAACTTCCATATTAAATAATTTGATAGAATCTAAAAATATCAATTCTAACTGTGAGGCTGATGAGAGCAGCATTTTAGATAACATGGTGTCTTTTCTAGAGTCCACTGATAATGTGAATAATACAATTCCGATTATTGAAGAGTTACGGAATATTAATGTGTCTTCGCCAATTTTGAACGAAAGTGAGTTTGATACCCAGGCCATAACATATGTTGCAGGTTATCTTATTCGAAAATTGATCACATCAAAATTACTGGAGTGCGAAGCGTGTATAGCAAATTTAACAGTGGCTCACTGGGAACCATGCCACACATTTACCTTGTTAAAAGAGCATGATGCTAAACAAAGGTTGAATTATGCAAATGAAAATCTAAGCCTTTTTTTAGCACGAGTTTATGATATGATATATTCAGCTCTGCCAGTTTATGGCCATGTTGAAAACATTATAAAAAAGTTGAAATGTACAATTGTCAAACAACTAAACATAGACTGGTTTACTTGCAAAATGCACATTGATATTATATTTTTGAAATTAATCAATATTTGTGTTCCATTTATTATCAGAAAATATTTAAATGATAATATACGAAAACAAAAATAGTAGAAACCAGGTAGTATGTTTTGGGGTATATAAATGTGTGTTACATAGGAATTATTTAAATAAAAATATTTTGAGAAGTACCAGTTGTTATCTTATTTGAAGACTCCCAGTCATAATCCCCATGTTCTGAAAATACTCAAAAACATACAATATGATTGAGAAGGTATAACTTTCATAAATTTCAACCATGTTAGTAATTGATTTATTAAGAATTCTTTCAGAGAAATTCGGAGGTATGTATTTATAATAAAAACAGAAGCAGCAAAAATTCCACAATATATTGTGGAATTTTTGTGCCATAACCTTCAAATGAAACGTGTACAAAGATCGAGAAAATGGTTTTGTGTTGGTTGCACTCAGGAAAAAGTGAAATGAAGTTTTTCAATTTTATTTTCGATCTCAAAGTCTGAAGTATCATGTCATTAGTTAGTTATATGTTAATTAACCATGCAATAACACTCAAAATGCCCTCTAATATCCCTCCAACGGTATTAACTGTTCTAAGCTTTTTATTACTATTTAGCAAAAAATATCTTTGACACCATCTATTTAACCTCGCCAATGATCATAGATGAAGAATATCACTTTTCCCTTAGATTATCTCACTGTAAATTTAATTTTGTAGCCTTAAGTATTCATAACCTTCCAGCCGTCGCGCAAAATTTTACGGTGCCAGTTGTCGCGCCAAATTTTACGGTACCAGTTGTCGCACCGGTATTTAGACCAGTGTTCAATGTATCTTCAAATGAAAGTTTTTTAGAAGCTTTGATTACAGCATCATGTGAAAATGCTCATTTTTAACATAATTAAGTAGGTAAATGCACAAAAATTGAAATGAGTTCTATTTAGAATATTGGAAATTGAACTTTCAATCATAAAAAACCTACTTTCAAGATTTAGGGTATAATAGGCAACTTCCTTATTATTGCTTTGTGAACAAAACCAGTAAAAGTGTTCTAAAGTCCAAAGTTCTAAAGTGGTAATTTTTGAAGCAGGGTTGTCAAATAACTTTTCAGGAGAGTATGACAAAATTGGTCAGTGGACCGAATAGGTTTCTTTCCTTTTTCCTTAGACAATAGACTTGTCTAAGCCTTTTTCACTGTATATTTAGGGGAAGTAGGGGAGCACTGGGCAGTTGGGAGGTTTGGGTACCCCCGTATTTCTCAAAATCTATGCAAGATATGTTTTGTTTCCTACCACAACACTATAGTTTAATAACTGGCAACACCGCTCATTAAAAGCGTTAGCTGTCATTTCACTTAGTTGTCAAGTTACATGCGTCTAACCTTAGACAAGGAAAGATATATGGACTCGTAACAACCAACAGCATGCTGAGGCAAATCTGCACCAAACGCTAAAAGCCAGTGGCGTATCTATGAGAAGGGTTCAAGACATAATCCTTCCATAATCTATATATCAAAGCAGTATGGACTGAATTATTTTATCGCCTCATCATATGGAGTCTTGAGTAAAAGTAATAAATAAATAAAAGACTTCCGGTGTATTGTTATAGGTATTTCACCTATAAACGATGAGATTGGAACCTTTGGTGTAAAAGTTGAAACTACTTCTAGATATTAATTACCCTAACACCAAAACTGATATATTTGCACTTGACGCGCGTTGCGCTAACTAGCATCTTCAGAAGAAAATTGATACTGTTAGCGAAACGTGCGTCGAGTGAAAACATCAGTTTTGGTGTTAGGGTCTAGAAAAAGTGTTTGTATTTCACTTGACACATTAATTGAATTTTAAGACTTATATTTATTGCACTTTCAGATTAATTCACACTTTATACCAATTATTATAAATAACCTGAGGTATATTGAAGTTTCAACTTTGAATATTTCTATAAAAAAAATTGTAACTTCATAAAGCATTATAAATTAATTCAAAATATTAACAATCAAACTCGTAATAAGTAAACATATTTATTATATTGTTATATACATACATACATCCAAAATTGTACAATATAGCCCTACTGCCCTTTAAATAAAATCATTTTAGTGAAATAGTTTCGAATAGCATCTTTTGCTTCACTCTGCTTTTTCATTATGAAGTGTATCCTTATATTCAAATATTTTTCAATAATTGATTTTATTAAAAAGTAGACATGATTGACTTCATTGTCTAAGATGTGGTTATTCAGACATTGAAACATATCAACCGAAAGACATTGTCTCAATATAGTATTGGTTAATTTTTTAACATTATTTCCTTTTGGCAAATCTTCGTGGTTGTGTCTTATAAGTTTTTCACTAATCTGGCAAATTTTAACAACATCAGATGAGGGATATATTAATCCGCCTTCAGTTTTTTGGGAAATAAGGGAATTAAGAAAATTCGCTTTGTTACCTATTAAGCCAGTAACACATGATTCACATTTAATTTTCATCGACAAATGTTTAGTAACAAAACCAGCTATATAGGTTACAATTTCTTCTGAGCAATGAGATAAAACATTGGTGTTCATGATATAACTATGTTCAGAAAAAATTGTTTCTAGTGATTGAGCTTCTTTTTCGGTTTCTAATAAATTGTCTTCCGTTATAATTGGTATTGAACTATTTATTTGCTCCTCAGGAGTTTTATTGGTTGTACTTGAAACCGATAGAATAGAAATTTGTTCTAAAGGTAGACAATTACCTATGCCCCCACTTCTCACTTCCGTTCTTATAAGGAGACGTTTATATGCAGCCATAAATTGACGGGCGGTTGGATTATTGTTCCAACCCCCTCTAGAACGAATTGAAGAAAAAAAGAGTTCTATATGGTCTTGACTTATTTTATAGAGAGGCAAATAAATCAAAAGTTCTTTATGCCATACTATGTCATCAAACAGATCCACTGCACTTTTGAGATCTAAAAGAAAGCCAATAAAGCCAGTTTTTCTAGGTGAATTTATTATTTTTTCATTATTGGGAAATTTCAAAGCACAAATATATTCATTGAATTTCGCAACAAAAGCCAAAACTTCAACGATTTTGCTTGGGCACAAAGCTTTTTTATAGCCAGGTGCTTGCACAGTTCTCGAGTTTAAAATATCAAAAGCGGTGTTGATATATTTAATAAAACGTACTGTGCCTTCACAACCTTCAAAATCTTTTAATTTTAGTGTTTTGTTGCAAAACTCTAAGGCGTCAGCAACCGATTTGCTGAGCAATTGCACAGCTAGACGAACCTTCATCTTTTGTTTGAAAAATGATACATGAGAATTTCGTAATTTATTCCCTAAATGAAGTCCTTCGCTTTCCTGCAATAGATGTAATCGACGAATATATTCCCAGTTAATTAAATCACCTTTATCATCCTTAAAAATTTTTAGTTCACCGAAAGCATTCCGTACCAATTTAAGCATATGACATGGATCATAGAATATATAAATTTTTCTGTCGAGGAATGTAAAGAATGGTTTCATACTTAACGGATCTGTTTGACAACCTAATAAATGGCACATTGCAATATTTGCAGCAGTTCCATCAAAAGTTAATGAAACAATTTTTATACCAGTTTCTTCTAAAAGTGTCAAGCACTGTGTAATAATGGAGCATTTCTGTTGTCCTTTTAAACTGTCAGTTAAAAAGTATCCAACTGGGATTTTCCAAGTACCATTTATATTAACCACCATGATTACAAATGCCTCTTTTGCGATATGATTGGTGTCATCATCCAAGTCTACCCCAAAATTAACATATCCAAGAAACTTTTTACCATCCCACTCCAAATGCTGTCTTATTGCTATTTCATCGATTATTAAAGAACATAAAATAGTTTTTTTGGCACTATTTCTGGCATACAATTTCAGGCAATTAATTGATTCGGTAGTAAACCCTGGTTCAGCATTAATTTTTTGGTACCACTTGCCAATTGTGCTACGATGAGGAAGGCAAGTATCAAAAGTTTTTCGTATGTAATCATATGCATTCGGAGAATAAAAGTTAATAGTCAAAGCAAATTTTCTCAATTCTTCACTATATTTACCTTTTTTGCCAATTTTTCGCATTAGGAGTTCTTTATTAAATGTGCTTATATTTGCTAAAATATTAGACTGTTCTTTTGTGATTAAACACTTTGTTTCCAATAAACGAATCACTTGTTTCAATGAAACTATTTTCCTTTTGCTTCTTGTCAATGATTGCTTTAATCGTTTGATTTTGACAGATTTCTCCTTCAATTTCCTTTTTGCGATTTGTAAGCTTCGCTTTAGTTTCTTTTTGCGGGGTGTATCTGTTTGCAGTTGAGCACTTGTTGATGGATAAGGTTCTGGTGTTTGGGGTCTAATTCGTTTCCTGTTTTTCTGGAAAATAAAAATTTGTTTAGTACACAACTCTCTTTATGGTAAGGTACTCTTAAATACTTTCAATCTGCTGAACAAAAAATGCATATTCTTTAATCTCTATTTAGCTGAAAGACATTGTCGACTGGCCTCTAAATAGAGAGTATCAATAAGGTTTGAAATATTAAGGTTATCAAATTGTTTTTGCAGTATACCTGTCTTGACTGAAGACTTGTAGGTCGTTCTGGGAAAATAGTGGGTACAGCTTCATTCAACAATTTCGTTTTTTCCTCAGTTCTATAAAAATAACAGGTTTCAAAATGTTTTGAGCAAATACGATCGTTTTTTGATGGGGACCAGTTTGAAATCTTCATATTAGCTACCCAAATGGCCCGTCTATCTTCATTTCTAGGAAATCTGAAAAATGAAATAGTATTTAATAATAATCTATAAAATTTTCTTGTAATATGAGTAATGTATTGCACAGATCATTTTCAATGAAATAGAAAAGAAATATTTAATTTGTCTAGGGTCCACAATGTAGTCATTCATTTTTTTCAATCAAAAATGTATTTTCAAGATATTCCAAATTTTCACTCGATCTGACCCTGCTATAAATGCACGCCTATGCAAAAAAATGGAACTTTCAAGGTGAATCTGAAGTCTATCATAAAATTATGAATGAAAATTCACAAAGTAAGCACTGAAATCTTCTTTAACCATAGATTATCCACCACTGAGTTACATACTTGAAAATCTAGACATTTGCATACATAGTTTTCACATAATATCCATGTTTGGCCCACTGTTCCTAAATGTACTGATGTTTTCTCACCTGTGAAATGATATACCGGTTTCCTTTTTCTCGCTATTACTACTACAATTGTAAGATGAGCACTTCACCATGTTTATACAGTATTCACCCACAAAATAGTTCAAAATACACTCAATAATTGCACAAAATCGAACAAGCACCAAGATCAATGTTTAGCACCAACAATATGGCGGCCACTCGGAAATAGGTCACAAACTCGATTCGTACGCAGAGGTTGGCGTTATGTATCCCCTCTTTTACCTAATCTAAGATTTAAAGTGGCTGCACTGACTTTGAAAAGTATGACGACAGTCACAGAGTAGCAGACCACATCAACGTTGGTTGTCTCTGAACAAAGTATTCTTTTAGTGTCAGTCTTGTCAGTTCATTTATCATTCCATTACATACCAAATTCATCAAAGTTCAGGTGGAACAATCTTTCGGTAAGTACTTTGAAGTTATGTCGAGAGACTATTGAATCTTAAATTACTAATGGCCGTATTCTACGTATGTATTATACTTAGCTGTCTCAATTCGTAAATTTTATATGCATTATAACAAAAATCAGCCTCAAGCCAGCAGTTGAGGCCTCCACTTTGGCGTGTGATATCCGTTTTCTCCGCATATCTTGCAAAACAGACCTTTACTAGGCTCGGCACCGTAATTGTCTGGGGGACAGATTTTGAAATACTGTTTTATAATGTCGGGAAATATATTATAATTTGAAGAATATCATATTGTCGAAAAAAAAAAGAAGTTTTGTATGCAATAAATACACTTAAATTTTTAACTTCAAAATTTTTACCAAAACACTTCAAGTGCCATGGCATTGCTTGTGACGTCATGTTCAAGTAGTCTACATGTAAACACTAGAAGCTCTTCTATAAATTTGGTGATAAACTATTATTAAAAAATGAATTCAAAAGTGTATCGGTTGTGTGCAGTCCCAGTTTATGATGCGTTAGATATATGTAATGCAAAAAAGTTTAATATTTTTTTCTTATTGACTAATTCAATTTCCAATAATTCTATTCTTATTTTGTGCTTTTTCATGATGAGTTAATTTTCTGCTTACATATATGCTCACCATACACTATATGTAGCATCACTTGTTTTCTGCTGGTAATTTGTCAAGAGTTTTCGTTTGTGCAATTATATAATTTTTTTTACTGATCAGTTTCTTTGCTAGATATACTCTTTTTTTGTGCAAGACAAGAGTTTCAGGAGGGAAGACATAGCCCAAAAAAAGGGTTCGACAATTTAATGTTGTTACATTGATTTTGACATGGAATTCTTCTCTCTGTTTATTGTGCTTGTTTAATATTTGCTTGAATTTTTTCCCGATTTTCAGGCGTTGCCAAATGTATTTTGGGCTTCGGAAAGCTTAGCTTAAGTAATTACGGTGCATAATATCAACATGTGAGCTGAGTTTTTTCCAGCCGAGCTTAGTAAAGCTGGGCTTTGTATGATATACTGAGAATACGGGCATAAATCATGTCCAACAAGCACACTAATAAGAGAAGAAAATCGATTATTGGGAAAAAGTTTAAAATTCAAAAGTAGTAGAAAGGATTTCAGATACTCAAGTTCCAAAATATAAATGTTATCATCTCTAGGTTTAAATTTCTCAACTCAGGTATCACGAAATCAAAGGTTAATTCGATGCAATTATTTGCTGGAAAATATATGAGCATTATTGAAGATGAAGACAGTGAGCGCAGCACAAAAAAACTCATAGAAAATGAATTCAATGCATTTTCATTTCGTAGTATAAGCTCTTTCTTTAAGCGCTTCATATCTTTAAATTTATATTAAACAAAATGAGATGTGTGAGAGAAGTGAGTGTATGTGAGATATCATCGATATATTTTATTCGTTTGAAAGACCTCTTGATGTTATGTGTGGAATATAACATCATTCAAATGTCCGCCACGACTTTTCTGGGCGGAGAGCGTCCAATTTTCCATGACGCATAAATCAGGATGAATTTGACCCATGGCATGGGTTATGTTGGCTTTGAGGATCGCTGGGGTTTGTGGTGGAAATCCACATTTCTTTGAAAATAAGTATATTTTTTAAATCCGTAGTTAAATGTTGTTTGAATCTAGTATTGTAGTCATGTTCTAGTATTTTGAAAAGTTCATTAT
>WOGL01001915.1:0-10603 GCA_015342145.1 Leptinotarsa rubiginosa | reverse complement strand
CCAGTTAGAGAAAATATAGTGTTAGTTTCATCTTGAAACGAATGAAAATCTAAGCCTCTATTATTAAAAGCCGTCTTTCATCGGTAATCGGGCATCACCTAGGAAAGTGGTGATAGCTTTTACTACCGAGCATTCCCCGACGAAATTCCAAAGGAATCAATCGTTGCCCTCGTCGGTGTTTCGAAGAATATTCGTACGACCTTTCTAAGAACGAAGAACGCACGTCGCAGTCGCATCACGCATCTGTGATTCGGGCAGTCGTGCGTCGAGCACACTTCTTGCATGGGGCGAGGCGCGCGCAGACCAGATAGGCGGCCTCTAAAGGTTATTACCTTCGAAGCCGCACGTCTCTCGGCCGTCTGCGATGCACCTGCAGGCCGGAAAGTCTGCTCTTCGTGTCATTAGTTGAGGGGCACAACGTCGCAGTTGGTTCACCACGAACTGATTTTTGCTTGTTGAGATACGACTACATCCCTGAGTTGTCGAATCGATCCCGAGAACAGGAGTTGTTTTTGCCGGAGCTGGATTAATGGCCTGGATAATGAGCCCAGAAAAAATCGTCTAGAGACAACAATTCAATTTGGTCTGACGTACCGATCACAATTATGGGCTCGATGAACTAAAGTAGGATACCAGACGGATCTAATGCTGCCTTAGTTTGTTCGACACTCCACTAAGTGCCAATACTTCAATAACAGTCTGTCGACCACTGATTTAAGTTCAATGATAAGCTGTTATTGAATAACCTGTCACAAAAATATTTATCGGGCAAAATTGAATATACGTCGGGAGTTGTTTTCTGAAGAGGCATTTGTCATATCCTGGGGTGTAGGTGGTCGTTAACTAGAAAAACTTTTTGAATATTTTTGGAGTAAGTATTTTATCTAGGTTTTTCTTGAAAAAAAAGGACTCCAGATTAATCAGATCAGTATAGCCCAGGGTTGAATCAATTTTGACTCAGCATAAGAGTTAGCCAGTAAGTGCCATTCATGGCAATATTTGAATATCCTTTGCAAGGTCTAGCTGTTATATATTAACTAAACTAATCGAAGTGGATGAAATATATATACAACTGTCGTTTTATATGGTTGTGATTGGGATCCTTTTGATATGACTGCTTCTTCTTCAAGTGACACTAGAGAGTTTCTGACTTTGACATTATCTTGACGAATAAAAAGAAACAAAATAGGAGACTGAATCTGAGAGCCAAAAAACCCATAGAAACTTGGGCTAGATTCAAAGTAAGTAGCTCTATTTGACCATCCTCTTCAAATATCAATTCAACTCTTCCAAATAAGTCCAGCTTCATAAAGAAGCCGATCAATCTCGTTGATGGATGATATTTCCGCTCAGAAGCCAATAGCGAAACTTTGTTAAACACTGAAAATTCGGTCCGCGACAAGACAGGTACAAAGTATATGATCTGCTGTTTCCTCATCTTTCAAACAAAAATAACACACCAGGTCTTCAGACAGTCTGAATTTCTTCATAGGATGATTCAGACAATAGTAATCTGTGAATAGGCCTGTTAGGAAACGTATATCATTCCTGAAGTCAAGCAATTGTTTGGTGACATATTTCAAAGGACCTGAAATTTTTCAAATAAAGTTTGTGGAGATCAAATCGTGAGGTGCAGTTTTTGAAAAAGACCTGAAATGGCTTGGAATAGTCCAATACTGGTTGATTCTGCCAGATTCATTCTTGGAGTCCAGATATTCGGTGTTTCTGAAGCAAGACCAATGACAAGTTCCGGACCAATGAAACTTCTTGCAGCACCCTCATTTGCAAGGGGGTTAGCAGTATCATTATCTTCCAGGACTATCTTGTCAGTTATCTAGACCCGAGACAATTTGTTGATTCTTCCTGGGTGGGGAGTTTTTGATAGAGCTGATAGTGTAATAGTGAATGACATAGCTTTCCGCTGAAATATGGTCCCAAAGCAAAACTGTATACACCTGCACCAGATTCTGAAGCTGTTTTTGGCTCTTCGAAACGCCAAAGCTATTTGCTCTTAGTGTTTTCCTTGCCCGAAACAGACAGTCCTCTCTGATGAAGATTAGAACTATGAAGCAGGTTGTAGTTGCTTTTTGAGGCACAATGCTGTATCTTGAACATCTAGTTTCTCTACCCAGAAAGATGTGGAGGAGAAATAGGTTTTGGAATATTTCTATAGCCACAGTGTGATGCTGAACGTACCAGGGGTCGTGAACTTTTTGGCCAGCAAGTATCGCACCGCACCTGATCGTATACTCAAAGGATTTGTTTCCCTTGATATACGACAAATCCTTCGACATGCCCATTGAAATAGGCAGGTTTTGTGTAGAACCGTTTTCATTTCAGGTGATATTTTATTGAGCAAAATACCTAGATATTCCAATTTCTCATCAAATGAATTATCATAACCATAAAGGAAAAGGTGAATCATCTACATGTCTCTTCCTAGAAAAGGAGACTATTGCATTTTGTTAGTGTTTACAAACATCTGCTTCCTCTGGCACCAACTATAAACATCGTTCAATGATCTTTGGAGGATGTTCCAGCTTACACTTCCCCTGTAACGATAACAAGTTCGCCTGCTTTAGCTTGCTAATCTACTCCTTGCCAAGGACATTAAGTAAACTGTTCGGAGTGACTACAGGAGTGGGGCCAAAGGGCTACTCATGATGAGCTTGAACAGTCTCAGTTTCTGTTCTATTTATAGGCATGATTTCACGCTTTTTTTTTTGTCAAAGCTGATCGAAACGAGAAAGTTTTAGCTTCAATATATAGATGGAATTAGAACTCGGATTACCAAGATCCTAGGACGTTAGTCAGTGGTTGATAGTTGTTAGGGGGTAGTAGAGCGAGTAGTCAAACGATTGAAGTAATTTCCAAATCAAGTGCCAGATGGTACTGGGTTATCTCTAAAAAGAGATCTTGGTATGGTTACATAGACAGGGATGAAGCAGTGACATTGCAGTGGAGAAAGGAAGTTGAAAAACAATTACGAAGAACATCCACGAGAGAAATAAATGAATCTGCTGTTAAGTTTCAGGCACACTGCGACAGAACGGGAATATGCCGAGACGGCATATTCCCGTCCTGTTGTTTCTTACGGAACGCGTCCTGTTCCTGTCTGTCTGAACATGACGGGACGTAGCCTTCTAGCGGAGACAGCACGGCATTGGCCTGGCCCGTCCTGTTCCTGTCCTGGCATGTGCCTGTCGATGCCTGCGTTACTGTGTGCCCTCCATAAAAAACTATAGAAAGACAAACGAAACTTCACGTCATCTTCCCGTCCCGGCATGTTCCCGTCCTATGACGTCCTGTCGCAGAGTGCGGCTTGCATTAAAGTCTACGCACACTGCCACAGGACGACCCAGGACGGGAACATGACGGGACAAAACCTTCCGGCGGAGACAGCACGGCATTGGCCTGGGCCGTCCTGTTCCTGTCCTGGCATGTGCCTGTCTGTTGCCTGACTTAGTGTGCGCCCCCCCCATAAGAAACTATAGAAAGAGAAAATAAACTTCACGTCATGTTCCCGTCTTATCGTAATGTGTGTGTAGACTTTTAGTGCGCGCTCCGCCATAACAAACTATAGAAAGAAAAACGAAACTTCACGTCATGTTTCCGTTTCGGCATGTTCCCGTCCTGTGATGTCCTGTCGCAGAGTGCGACTTGCATTAAAGTCTACGCACATTGCGACAGGACGGCACAGGACGAGAACATGACGGGACGTGGCTTTGGAGCGGAGACAGCACGGCATTGGCCTGACCCGTCCTGTTCCTGTCCTGACAGATTCCTGTCCGTTGCCTGCCTCAGTGTGCGCCCCTCCATAAGAAACTATAGAAAGAGAAAATAAACTTCACGTCATGTTCCCGTCCCGGCATGTTCCCGTCCTGTCGCAGTATATGTAGACTTTTAGTGCGCGCTCCGTTATGAGAAACTATAGGAAGACAAACGAAACTTCGCGTCATGTTCCCGTCCCGGTATGTTCCCGTCCTGTAATGTCCTGTTGCAGAGTGCGGCTTGCATCAAGGTCTACGCACACTGCGACAGGACGACCCAGGACGGGAACATGACGGGACGTGGCTTTCTTACGGAGACAGCACGGCATTGGCCTGGCCCGTCCTGTTCCTGTCCTGACAGGTGCCTGTCCGTTGCCTGCCTTAGTATGTGCCCCCCATAAAAAACTATAAAAAGAGAAAATAAACTTCACGTCATGTTCCCGTCCTGTCGCAGTGTGTGTAGACTTTTAGTGCGCGCTCCGTTATAATAAACTATAGAAATAGGAACGAAACTTCACGTCATGTTCCCGTCCCGGCATATTCTCGTCCTGTAATGTCCTGTTGCAGAGTGCGGCTTGCATTAAGGTATACGCATACTCCGACAGGACGGCCCAGGACGGGAACATGACGGTACATGGCTTTCGAACGGAGACAGCATGGCATTGGCCTGGCCCGTACTGTTTCTATCCTGACAGGTGTCTGTCCGTTGCCTGACCTAGTGTGCGCCCTCCATAAGAAACTAAAGAAAGAAAAATGAACTTCACGTCATGTTGCCGTACCGGCATGTTCCCGTCCTGTACCGTCCTGTCGCAGTGTTCGTATACTTCTAGTCTGCGCCCGGCCTACAGAACTATAACTTGGGGTTATAACTCTAAGTTATAGTTCTGTGGCCCTGCCATAAGAATCTATTGAAAGGTTCAAGATGAAACGACAATGAAAAAAAGAACGTTTGTGGAAAAAGGCCCGCTAACGGTTGTGTAAATTCATTAGAGACAAAGATAGTGGGAACGTTTCTACGAATATAACAGAGTGTACCAAAATAGATCTATATGTAATCGTAGTTCGAAATAATTACGAACGGACTCAGAGACACTAATTTCAGAAGATAAAAACGCCGTCAAGCAGTTCAACCAAGGCCACATCCAAGTCCAAACCGAGTAAATATCCACACGTAACATGAGTACTTGGGAACGGTTTCGGAATTATCAATTCTAAATTTTGATAACTGCGAATACGTGATATCCTCCTGTTCACAATTATTATGTCTACTTATACTGACACGAACATTTCCTGCAATCACAAAGTCACCTGTATGAGAACGGAACGAAAAAAATGACACGTTATTCAGGATTGTTGTTGTTCTAAGAAAAGAGGAAACTGCCAGTAGCTGTACTTATTATGTAATCAGAATGCGTGGAGATGTAATTATGTCGGATGAAATTATCGCAATTCGTACCAGGAAGAAGACTAACGAAAACAAACCGTCATAGTACGGCGTCCTACGAGGTAAGTGAATTGAGTAGAGAGTTATCGATTTGAAATTGTGGTATGCCATCACGACAAGCCACAATATTATCAATTTTTTGGGGATCTTCACATTCTACAATATGAAAAATAAAAAAAAGTAGTGAGGACCGGTTAAACGATATGAAACGAGCCATCCTGAATAACTTTTGGTACAATGATTTTCAGGAAAAGTAAAAAACCACAATAGTAATACAGTGGGACACATTTTGACATATTCACATTTGATGTTACTATCGCTCCCCCAGAGCATGTCACCAATTTTTTTTAAATGGATCACCCTATATTGTTTCGCATTATAAGATGCTACATGATGAGTAGATTTCAACAAAGTATAAAATATATAGTCTGAAGCTTATGATTCGGAAGCTACAAATTATTTGAGTAAAAAATGAGACACCCTGAATAACTTTTGAAACAATGATTTGCAGGGAAAATAAAAACAGCTCAACAATTATACCGGAGGCCACATTTTGAAATATTCGTTGTAGAGAGAAATATGAAAGCAATAAATCAGAAAATGTTGTTGATTCTATCTCATACACTTTAGACTTCAAATGACCCTATAGAAAGAAAAGAAATCTACAGGATTGAGATCCGGAGACCTTGGTGGTCATTCTATAGGACCTCTTCTGCCAATCCAGCGACCAAAAAATTGATCATTCAAAAATTGTCGCACTGGAGCTACATAATGAGGAGGTGCACCATCCTGCTAAAAAACTATTTCGTTTTCGAATAAATTTATATCCTCCTCAATTGCCTTATTGATGCACCGTATTATTCGATTCTCCAACATATCCAAATATTCATCACTAGTCAAATTATCATTGATAAAAAAGGTCCTATGATGTGGTCACCTAAATTCCTGCCCAAACATTCAGTTTTTGAGGTCGCTGGGTATGAACTTGACGGTATAAATGAAGATTCGTATCACTCTATTATCGACAATTTTGCCGATTCACCTCTCCATTCAAACTAAACGTACATTATTCCGAAAACAAATTCTATACAAGAACTTCTGATGCAAGTTGATCCGGCCAGTGAGACTTTCACGAAACTCGATACGTCTATCGAAATCATCTTCGTTCAATCCAAGAACTAGTCAAATCTTATATGGATGAAATTTGTACGTATGAAGGATCCTGAAAACATTTGTATGACTGATTCCTGATTTTGGAGATAACTTAGTAAGATATTGCGAATTTTCCATTAGTCCAACGTGCCCTAAAACCGCAGTACAAATAGCTTCATTATTTACAACTCCTGAACGGTTATGCTTTTTATTGTTAACATGCATTGTCATCGGTTCTGGACCAGCATGCAAAATTTCAGGTCAATCGGATACCGAGAAGTGGGTCAAATTAAACTTGCAAGATTTGTTAACATACATACAAGTCTAGTTAAATAAAAGCTTTTGAAATGGTGACATGCTCTGGGGGTGCGATAGGGAAAGTTAGAACAAATGTGAATATGTCAAAATGTGTCCCCCTGTATACTATTGTTGAGGTCATATAACAAAGTCGTCATCTACGTATCGAAGCCAACACGTAGGTTCGAGGTAAGACATATCGATGTCTCTGGTTTCAAAGTCTTTCATGTAAAGGTTTGCAAGGACTGGAGACGTGGGGAACCCATGGGGGCGCCTATCACTTGTTTGTGGAATTTTTCTTGAAAAAGAAAATAGGTGCTTGATATGCAGAGGCTGATGAGATTGAGAGTGTCTTGGGGAATGTCTTGGCCAAGGTTTCGGATAGTGGGATATTTATGAAAACGGATACTACGTCAAAGCCGACAAGGATGTCTGTTTGTTGGATATTGAAGGATTTTGGAATTTCAATGAAGTGATAGGAATTTTGGGCAAATGTTGAAGAATATTCGGCTAGTGATTGGAGAGTATCTGCATGGTGTTTAGCAAGGGTATGCATGGGGGATCCGAAGACACTGACGATGGGACGAAGTGTATTTTTGTTAATGAAAAGAGAAATCAAAATTTCTATGTTTTCTACCACTTTTATTTGTTACTAACGTTACTGCAGTTTCGTCCTATTTGGACATTTTCAAACATACACTATAAACTCAGTTACAAATAAAAGTAGTAAAAAACATAGAAATTTTGATTTCTCTTTTCATTATGATCTCCTACCACGTAGTAACGGCTACATCCATCAATGTATTTTTGTTATTTTGTGTGTATTTTTTTCTTTTATTTTCCCAATGCTATATTCATTTGCTCTGCTTGATAGCTGAACTTGAAACTTCAAGTTAATTGTCGTTTCTGCACCCTTGTAACCTACAAATGATTGAAGACGTAACAAAAAGTTCCGGCATTTTCCAAAATGAATGTTACTTCCTCAGAAAATGAGCAGAATTATGTGTTAGGTATTACAGGAGGTGGGCATTTTCAATATCTACTTTTTTGTGCGTTTGTGTCACCATTCCAAAATATAATATTAGGTTAGGTTAGGTCTGAAGTGAGTGGGTCTATTCGACCCTCCACCGCAACCCGCAAGGGTTTATTGTGGCTCACACCTATTCACACTCGGTCAAACAAACCCAGCTTCTTAACGAAGCCGATTAGTTTGTAGGGTGAGTGGTATTTCAGGTCAGATGGTAAGAGTACGGATCTGCCGAACTCTAAGAACCTGATTCGGTCCCCAGCGGGGCAGGCACAAAGTATATGCTCTGCTGTAGTCCAACAACTGTTTGGTATCAAGTTCGAAGGGTGGATAAATGCCTTGGAGTGAGCCAATCCTGGAAGATTCTGCGAGAAGTCCATAAATCTCCTTGCCATCTATGTGTTCAATGTTTGTTTGGCAAAGCCCAAAGCGATGCCAATGACAGGTTCTGGTCTGATGAAGCCGCTTGCAGCACCTTCTTTTGTGAGAGAGTCAGCAGCTTCATTACCTTCCCGGCCAGTGGCTAGGAATCTAGACCAGAGACAATCTGTTAACTAACAAATGGATTAAAAAGAATTAGGGAACATCATCTGTTGAAGTCATTAAACACGGACGATAAGAATTGCATTTACCATGTTTGGATCCACCAACATATATCAAGCGGTGCGAAGTTGACCATTCACAAGAAAGAACCCTGGTTCCAAGGGAAGTTTGAGGAAGCTGCCCATATGTTGGGCGACAAAAAACTTTAACATGTTAGCGCAAAGATCCATGATACATGATCTTAGCTGAGAAAAGAGGCAACGGCACTCTGACAAAATAAATCGAGGAAAGGGAGGGGAAAAACGCCTAAGTAATCTTTGTATAGTTGCGAATTATCAAGAAAAGGCCAGTATCTTTTGAAAACAATTGTGATCAATAATATTTGTAACACGAAACAGCCTGGTTTAATTTTTTTAAATCACTGACAATCACAACAGATCCAGGAAACTATACGAATTCAAAGCCGCCCTTCGCCAAAACGACTATCCCATCTCCCAAATACAAAGATCCATCCAACGACAGCAAACACAAACCCCACCCCACGAGTTATCCAAGGGACAGACTAACCAGACAAAACCTTTCCCCCTACATCCATGGAGTTACTGACAAAGTGAGCCGAATTCTAAAGAAACATAACTGAAGGACAGTATTCACAGCTAACAACCAAATCTCCACTATTTTGAGAACACCCAAGGACACGATACGTAATGAAGCACATACCATGTTCTAACTGTCCCAGAACTCACATCGGCCAGACCAATAGAAGAATTTCCAACAGAGCCTATGAACATGAATTAGCTGTTCGCAAATCNAATCTCCCTTCAGAAACATTACGTGAAGACAGTATTCACATCTAACTTCCACTCCACTCTTGACCACCCAAGGACACAATACGCAATGAAGCACAGGTCATATACGAAATACCCTGTTTTAACTGTCCCAGAACATACATCTGCCAGACCAAGAGAAGAATTTCCAACAGAGCCTATGAACATGAACTAGCTGTTCGCAAATCAGACCCAGCATCATTTCTCTTCAAACACCACCAGAAAACAGGCCATACAATAAGTTTCGAAAACACCAAGACTATTACTACGGAGAAAAATCTTCAGGCCAGGATAATTCGTGAAGCAATCGAAATTGAAAAACGTCCCAACTGCCTTAACAAGTGGGATGATTCGCAGATACTACCACAAACATGGAGGTCATTGTTGTCACGCAAGATACCTGCAAATAACTCAGAGGTACCCGGTCCGGCAGACCGGACACCTGCCACAATAAATCTACCTCTTTATAACTGTCCAACAATACAAATATTGACCCTGAACAGCAAAGTGACCAGTGCGAACTTGGAGCTGAACACAGCAACCATAGGGCCAGTGAAGAGACTTGGGGGAAGACGCTTTACTTACTATTCAACCTATGTTCTCATCTAGTATTTGAAAATAACTCGTTAACAATATGTTTTGTTGAATTTCAGTCATTATAACTCAAATGACTCAGTGGTATGGTTTGAGGTTTGCCTTTGTTTCTGAACACTGTATAAAAATAAGTGACAAAATCCATGCAAGGTGTAGTGTTGAGAAAATAAGCAAATCAAAAGCTGAGTGAATACAAACCTGGTAGAGACGCAGAACTGGAACTGGAGTTCTTATCGAACTCATCGCCTGCAGAGTACAAACGAAGGTGAAGTTAGCAATACACTATATACAAGCTTGCAACATTGGTTTTATTCCAACATCTTCAACATTTAAGGGGATTGGTTGATTTTGGCTCCGCAGATTGAATCATTTTCACAGGAATATCCAAATGAACGACTTCCATAAGCCAATATCAACCATTGGGCTGTAGCTCTAGAAGCCTTAGCAGTCAAAAAAGGTCTGAATTTGTGTTACTGAGATGGTGGGTTTGAGTTATTATTCATTTATGGAACTTTATACAAACAATTTTTCTACAAACATATGATATGAATCGAAAGTATATAGTACCTGGTTTATACATTCTCTTTCAGGTTCAGAAAAACGTTCCTAGTAGGTAATACTGTTTTGGAAAGTCGCCTTTAATGTCACCTTTATACAGTGTATTTCATTGGAAACGAGCCACCGTGAATAACTTTTGGTACAATGATTTGCAGGGAAAATAAAAAAATACGTCAACCATACAATACAGGGGGATACATTTTGACATATTCAGATATGATGATACTTTCCCTATCGCACTCCCAGAGCATGTCACCAATTCATTTTGGACCCTATATTGTTTCAGATTATCAGATGCTCCATAATGAGCAGATTTTAACAAAGTATGAAAACTATGATCTGAAGCTTATGGTTCGGGAGCTACAAATTATTTAAGTTGAAAACGAGCCAT
>WOGL01001914.1:0-10604 GCA_015342145.1 Leptinotarsa rubiginosa | reverse complement strand
AAAATATTTCTGGAACTACTTGCCGTTTCTCTAGGTTTTTATCTTTTCACCATTAAAAAAACAGATAAGTCAACAGATAGGTATTCTTCTTAAGAATAATAAAGGGCAAACTGAAATGTTCAAAAGTTACTGCCTAATAAACCACTGAAGAGTCCAATTAGTAACTTGTCATATTCATAAATTTTGACTACAAATTG
The DNA here is from genome assembly GCA_015342145.1 of Leptinotarsa rubiginosa. Classification (NCBI taxonomy): domain Eukaryota; kingdom Metazoa; phylum Arthropoda; class Insecta; order Coleoptera; family Chrysomelidae; genus Leptinotarsa; species Leptinotarsa rubiginosa. Next base: position 10,407 of record WOGL01001914.1, on the reverse strand, counting down.
TATAAAATGAAATGTATACATTTCATACTTTGTATTCAGAGCTTTTGGCTTTCTATTTTTCCTTCATTAATCAAAAAATGTGAAAATCTTCCAAAAAGATAAAGAAAGTACCTACTACTAAAATAAAAAATATACAGATGCGTAGAGCATACACAGAAGTTTTTTTCAGATACAAACTGCATGAAAAAGTAATTTTGAAACAACTACTTTCATATGAAAATTGAATTTATAGGAAAATCACTTTCCTATTCAGTTATGGAATTGAATCAGATATCATTTACAGGATTGCTACACAATATGGGATAGAAAGAGGTAAAATTTCTCTTACATGGAACGCTATCATCTTCAATAGTGTACTTCAGTGTTTCGAAATAAGACACATTACATATATACGTAAGATAACATTATAAGATGAAGCTGTCATTTCTTTCATAACATCATGACTTTGTCATAAAAATGAGAGAAATTTTAATTTGATTTAATTACTGATTATTTATGTGGAAAACTTACAAGGAAAGTATTTAAGTTTGAAATAAATATTGTTTTCCATATTTTAGTATGAAAATGGAGAAATAGAAAGCCAAAAGCCTTTTTTTTTTCTAAAATTCTTTAAAAAAACTAAGGGAATGTTTTGCACAATATAGTTTATTGAACACTTTAATGGGGCTACTTTTGTATTGAGAGAATTCAAAAATGTTTGTACTCTTGCATGCTAGTAGAATTATAAATCATAATATTTGTAGTTTAATTAGTAAATATTTATTTTCATACAGTAAAACTCCTCATTGAGTCGCAGGATAGACTCCATTGAAATTGATGTTTTCTCACAAACTGAAAACAGACTTGATTTTTGAACTCGAAAATCATCGTGGACATAGCTTTGTTGAGTTTGGGAACGAAGAATTTGAGACTTACAAAAATTTGAATAACCTCTACTTCAATAAAATCATTAGCAGTAAAAAAATTATCAATGCAAACTTACACTTGTAAGCAAAAAAATGATAATGGAAAAGGCAAAGTGAGTTTAAATTATAACGATATTTTTGTGATGAGGAGAGAGAAAAATAACGAAGCAATAAATATTGATGATGAGTTAGAGTCTGAATGGAAGTACAATACTAGTAGATTTTTTACCTAGTTTTTGAAATAGTGGATGTGTGGATGACAACTTTTATCGAATTTTGAATTGGTTATTACTCTTATTGCCCTTTTAATGATTACTTTTTCAGCATGTGCAGATCCACCCCATGTCAGCTTGCAATCTAATGTTACTCCCAACCATTTAACTGTAAATCGTCTGCCAGAATTAAGTTCTGATTCAGAGAGTAGGGTAGAGAGTAACATTTGTGTAACATTATCAAGTCACAATCTTATATTCATGAAAATATCCTTAGCACTTTTGAAAGTGTCTGATTTGATATTCTCGAACTGATCAGAGTTTTCCATTGTAATAGATAGATAGATATTATATAGCACTTCATTTCCAACAGGTGTATACCCAATTACAGGAAATGTTCAAGAAAAATATGCTGAAAAAATAACATAATTAGATTCAATTGAAATATTGTAAATTAATTAGTCTTCACAATTTTGATAATAAAACAATTGAATAATATCAGAAAAATCTATAAATGAAAGGTTCTATGTAAGATACAATCCTTGATAAAATTCAAAGAACTTCCATAAATATCACATGTTACTAAATTAGAATTATAACACATTATATTTACTAGTGCTCTGAGATTCACAAATGTACTACTCTGATAATAAAATGTTTTCTAGTATATTGAGTTGAGGCGTGGTACATGAAAATTGATTTTTTGTAGGAGCGGAGGACAAGAAATGTTATTATTTATTAAATTATATAGAAATGTAACTGTAATAAAGAGTCGACATGTATTCAATGATATATCAAATTGGTTCTGAAGGATAGAATAGTCAATTCCCCTTTGGGGGTAAGTACCTGTCATGTGAAAAGACAATAATTTCAAGGATTTTTGGACAGCTTCAATTTGCTGTATATGAGAATTATAAATGGGGTACCAGATCATCGCCCCATATTCAAGTTTGGACCTCACATAAGCATAGAGTGATTATTACCTTTATATCTCTCAATTCTCTAGTGTTCCTCATTATGAAGCCTAACATGTATTGATATATTGAGTAATGCGATTAACATAAATAATGAATAGTAAGGGACTTGAGATTGATCCCTGAGGAAGCCTCCCCCAAGTACTTTCATTTTTGCATGATGCATTTTCATTTGAGGAGATACACTGTCAGATACTCCTTGTCAGATAACTCTGAATAAAAGAAAACAAAAACATTTTCTCTGATACAATACATGAAGAAGTTCAGAGTAGAGTCCTACTGCTCTATCATCAAACATTGTTAAGGACATGTCTCATAATATGCAGATTAAACTACTCAATCGTTTAAATTTATGAGTGATTAATCTTAAGGGCGAAGAAGTTTTAGCTTCAATCTTATCACAACGTATAATTCTGGTTGAAGATTTGAATTGTCGTCGTTACCATATAAATACCTCAGACAATTTTTGAATGTAATGTTTGCACGTTTGCAGATTATCTCTTGATTCACCTCAATTTTTCAGATTGTGAAAGGGTTAAACACCAGAATAACAAAAATCATTAACTAAACAATGTTTTTCAAAGAATTTTTTAAACTATCAATTTTCTACTTGTACTTGAAACATGGGGATAAAATGGATTTTCACTCTATCATTGACTCTTCCTTCGAACATCAATACTCAAAGGATAAGAATTAACGAGATCCTATACCTTTATATAAATATATATATGATGAAGTGGTATCCCGGGTATGTTTGTCCAAATGGACAAGCATCGACAACCATAAATTTTAGCTTTATCTACGGTATTTTTGAAAAATAATAGCATTGGTCTTACAAGTGGAACTCACTAACAAACTTTCTACCTTCAGACCATTAACTTGAAATAAAGTATACTTGCTTTAATACCAAGACAATCATATTAGTAATAGAGCCCACTCAATTCTGAGAACTCACATCAGTATAAAACTTTTTAAGGGTATTCTGGAAATTCGAAAAGAGCTTTTGAAAAAATATGCTGCCCGTCCAGAGAATGCATTCAGCTCCTACCAGTATATTTTGTCCCACTGTGCCATTATTCAGACCGGAATAATTAAGTGAGTATGTTGAATATTTTATCAGCTCATTTACCAATAAATAGGTAGACTTGTTACTTATACAAAATTTGTTTGATAAACATTCCTTATTATGTAGGGTGTATCTAAGTAAATTATAATTTATCAGGATTTTAAAGAAAATTTCAAGACGAACAGTTCATATTTGACCCCAGCTTTTCTACCCAAAGTGACTGTTATTAAAGTTCTAATTGTTATTCTGCAACATATTTATATGGAAACTTTAATTGACATGTAATAATGACAAATATTTGATCGATTCGTTGATAACAATTCAACAACTCAATTCAGTAATTACACTACTACTGACTAATCAAGTGACATGTTCCAAATATTCTCAAGACGCTATTTGACACAAGTCCTTATTTGGTGATACACTGTTAAAACTCCCTTTCCAAAGGGAAGATCCAAAGCCATTTCTTTCAAGGACAAATGAACCATTTAGATATTTCCAAAGCAGATTCGTTCATACAGAAAATGATGACGCACATTTATGTGATTGGTTTGACCATGGTATGATTCTTTTTGAGCAAGATTTTTTGCTCCCTGGTTGTCTGTTTGTGAAACTGTTGGGTTCTTAGATGTCTACTGGCATCAGTTAAGATATTATGAGTAAGCCTTTTAACCAAAAATATTCTTGTATGATACATGTCATTGCCATAAATTCGGCCTTTGTTCTGGTTAAAGGTAGGTATAGTGGGAATCTTTTTGGTCGACTAGGTCGATAGCAAGTTTGATCAATTCAAATTTTGCCCTGGTTGCGATTACCTTTGATGTATAAGCCTAAAATATGTTTGGTTTCATCCATTTTGAAGGTTATTGTTAATTTATTTTTCAGTTTTCGCTTCATCTGTTTGTCTTTTGAGAAAATCTGCAGATCATCAAAATAGACTGCAAAAATTATTATCTTTTGCTCTGTTAAATTTGATAATAGATGAAATAATCTAGTTTCTGTTGACTTAATTTGATTTTTTAGTTATAATGCTGGAATGGAATAAATCATAAATGCTGATATGTATTTTATGCATGGCATCTTAACATTTTTTTTTTCTTCAGTGTGAACGGCATTGACTACTATAGTCATTAGCTTTGTGTTCTGGGTAGGCTATGTTAATAACTCCCCAATCCACCTAGGGAGCATCAAGGCTACTTTTTATTTACAGTCCCATCAACCATGTAACGTAGCAGAATCAACAATTAACGATGTTAACATATAATGATCCATTTCTAAAAAAAGGGGGGTGTTAGAAAGACTGAGACCTCACCTCTTTATTATAGATTGGAGCCCATATGTGAAACGTCAACCAGCTAGCCTTCTTCAAAACAGAAATATAAAAAATTTGTTACGTGAAATATTCACCAACAAAATGCACAAAAACTTCAATAAATCACCTGTGACATGGTTTAGCTAAACCCTTTAAGATATATAAAAATAATATCTGATTCTAGCAAAGACTCCTCAGATTACTCAGTCTACAAGTAAGGTAGCTGTATCAAAACTAATTTTCGGATTCATTTTCGTGGACTGCGACTATGGTAGATATTATCAAAAAAGGTGAAGCAACAAACGAAGTGCTCTAGTTGTCTAGTGTAGATACTGTCCTCACTTTAGTAGTCATAGACGAAACGTCAGATATAAAAACCTGAAGGCGACGAACAACAAACCCAGAAAATAGCTTTGGCACAAATATTCTTGTATTTGAAAATTTGAAAAAATGTGGGATGTATAATAGTTGATAAAGTGGTTTATTTACTTTATAAATTCCAGTATATTTTCTTCATCTATATAACAAATGCCTGATGTTCAAGTTTACAAAACCTAAATGTCGCCTACTTCGTGGTTCTCCCAAATTTGGGATTTCAAAGAACATTCAACTTCTTTCACTGATGAATCATGTTCAAAAAATTTAGTCGATTATTTACTATGAATAATTATTGGTTTTAGTTAATTATAACTAACCTCTACAAATAACTCCCCTGATATGTTTGTAAAGATGGCTCAAGGTAATAAATAAATAGAAGATCCCAAGACAGACCCTTGAGGAATCCCATTATTGACAATGCATAGCAGAAAGTGTATCTTTCATATAACATATATACCCTTGTATTTCACGAATATTTTAACCCATTTGAATAATTTTCCTCTTATACCAATTCTGAATTTTGGCAATATATCAAAATCTAATGTCCAAATATTTAATTTTCAGTTTGGACCAATTATTGGAAGGTGGTTTATTTACTGGCAATATTTATGAAATTTGTGGCTTACCTTCATCTGGAAAGTCACTATTTTGTTTGACTCTTATGAAAAATTTGGCCTCAAATATTCAAGATGGTAATATTCATTACTTTGATACGAAACATGATTTTCAGGCTGTGAAATTTAAGCAGATGCTCAAACATCTTGATAAGGTAACTCGTAACCATTCAATATTCACCATTTTTGACTCATTTTATTACAGGAAGTTATGGTCGAAGTAATGAACCATATTTTCGTTAAGCGATCAAAAACAAAAGAAGAACTTCTGAAACATTTAACAGAACTGAAAAATGAAATTGAAAATGGCAGCAACATCAAGATAATCATTATTGATTCATTGCCACCTTTATATTTTCAGTCATTTGATCATACTGAGAGTAATAGTTTCCTCAACCACATGGTCAACATTTTGAGATGCCTGACTGTGAAATTCAATATTATAGCTATTGTTACAAATTTGGTAACCCTATGGAATGAAGGGGATTTTAAAAATATAAATTCTATGAAAGAACGAATAGCCTGTGGAAGTTATTGGTACAATATTCCAAATGTAAGATTAAAGTTCAATAAAGAAGACAATAAATGTAAAATTACTATTACTAAATCTAGGAGAATAATGCCTGAAGTTGATAACTGTCTGGTTGAAATAAATGATTTGGGATTTATAGGATAAGTACTGCTTACTAAATTAGATAAATCATCATTCTTTCTCATTTCAACTATAAACCAGTTAGTATTCTAAAAGTATTTTCAACTTGTAATAAAAATATTCTATTTGAAAAAAACTCATTTATTAAAAAATAAAGGAACTGAATAAATATCTAAAATATTGTATTTAATCTTAGTGTTTTTTTAAATTTTGTATCCCAGGTTCCCGAGGAAGACCAGTCTTGACTGATCGGGCTCCTTTTAACCATACTATTACTTTGTTGTTATATTTCATACACATATGGTTAATAAAGGTTACTATTATTATTATATCCAATTACAGCATGCAAACATCACATGCTGAACTTTTAATAAAATTACTGGTTCATATAAAATAAAATTAACACATTCTTGACATATACAGTTCATAAAGAAAATTCAAAACTTTAATAACAGATTACCAATTTAAATTTTCTGATTTTTTAAGTATTGTTTCAATACTTTTTTTCCAGGGATCAATCCCTGAGTCAAACCAGGTCGTTTCTGTTTTTTATTACTCTGGCTTGGGCAGTCTTCTACAGTTTCCAAGTCACTTCCTGTTTTTTGATGAGTTGATCCACTCAAACCAATTTGATTATTTTGGCAAACCACAGCATTCTGGGAAACAGCTAGTTTTTCAACCTCTATTTGCTCTGCAGTCTTTTGAATATCGGAATCGTGGGCAAATTTGCAGTTATGTCCAAATCTGCATCTACCTTTTCGATAATTCCAACATATTTTCTTTCCATTGATCACAACAATATTATCTTTGGTTTCGACCATTTTCACATGTTTTTGCAATATGGCGGCTTTTGCATTCTCTGCCTCGATAAATGGATTCTTGAAAACGGATGACTTTGTATCTTCAGGTGACTCAGTTTCTTCTCCAAACTTAGGGGCAGGCAATTTGCACTGGGAAGAGAAGTTTGTATCATCCTTTTCGTCACTGAAACATATGACAGCTGACCCATTTTTTACAAAATTGTATAAAATTCATCCTAGAGCTATGTATTTGTTTCAACAAATGTATCTGGAGTAGAAAAGTAAACAAACGGTACAAAAATATCAAGAGTTGATTATTGATTTATGTTGACAATATTTGCAGCTCAACTAATTTAGTGATGTAAAATTATTGTAATGACAATGACGATTTTACCTGGAATTTTCATTTTCTGTATCTGCGCCTGACGAAAATTCATCAGAATCAGAAGAGTTTTCATAATCAGGAACAAGCGACATCATTATATTCTAAATATAAATTACTATTAATGAACATCCATATGCTATTACTTTGTAATTATAAATTTGGACACTAGGCGGAGCTGACTCTAGAAAGTTTAGTTTAATCTTTGGGCACAGTTTACTATGCTTTGGATTTGTCTTCCTGATACGACCTCTGTCAAAAATATTTGAAGTATTGTTGATATATTTGATCATGGATAGAGCTAGTGCTTTCAAAGGAATTTGCGAATATTGAAGGTTGACAGTTCTTTTCTCTGCCATTGGTATTTTATGATGGAATATCCTAAAGTCGAAATTTGTGCCAGATGGGGATTGAAGACATGAAGACGTCTTATCTTTCAAAGTACGGGTCGAAAATATGTAGTGAAAATTGAAGTAACGTAGTGGTAGATCGAACCTCTCATGTCAACTAATTGGCTACCGACCGACGAGTATTTACAATAATCGAATAGTCTTCAACAATTTATTCCTCTCGACAGTTAAACTATTCACAACAAGGGTATAGAATGATATATCTTTATTCAATGAAATGATCTTTTGATTGGCTAAATGCGCCATACGGAAGCAAAAGCCAAGAAAACCTAGTGTAAGAGAGAAGGAGAAGGTATTTCATTTATCAACTATTTGAGTTGACCATCAACGCAAGGTGTCGCCAGCGTCAACGCTAAACTAAGGGATAACGACAGGTTAGATATTTGCTGTGCATACTTGGAAGTATTTGATGAACTCAGGACTATATCATCGCATCTTATATTTGTTGAATGGTTTACATCAGTGAAGTTCAATTTGAAACTTTTTTGCCATTTTAGGATTTTCTGGAAAACTGTTCTTTTCCTATCACATATTTATTATATTGACACATTGAACGATATTTGAAGAGCTGACTTTTACGTTAGTCTAAACAAATAATACAAAAAATAAGTATTATTCGAATTCAATGCAAACAGTTGTTTCCTTGAGTTTGACGTTGACATGATATCAAAATATTGCCTACACCGTGATTTTTCCAAATCACATTGGCTGACTGAACGATATAGTTTGAATTTTCTACTCATTATAAAGAAGTGGCATTTACAATTCACTAAACAAACATAATAAATATATGAACAACTAATATTTGAAGAACATGAAACTTCTTATCAAAAATAGATCTGTGCCTACTATCTAATAATGAAAAAGATTTGAGCATGCGCATATTGCACATTAGCTCATCAACTAGATTGTCAGCTGTCAGCATATGATAGTCAATCGACAAGTGTCAAAGTGGTGCTGAAGAGCGTGTAGAAATGTGAGTTAGCTTCTTGAATTTTTGAATTCAAAACAAAAACTGGTGAAACAAGTGCATTATTTATATCTCGAGAAGAATCAGTGAACTTTCCATATATCTCTCCTGTTCCCACACAGACTGTCAGTATTCCGTCGTGCAAATGATCTCGATAATGTTTGAATAGGTATGTTATTATTTGGATTTTTATTTCTTGTTTATATTTTCACATTCGTTAATCTCAAGAAGTTGGTATTTCTAATTAGCTGAATAACTGTAATTTCGGTTAGTAGTAGTACATTGAAATGCTCTCTGTATTTGATATTTCAATATCACGGTTCTATATTCTATTTTATATTATGAGGGTTCCTGTATTGGGAAAGTTTTTATTTTTGCAGTTTATAATGTACTGTTTATTCCTTGCATTCTAGTTATATGGTGTATTGAATGTCGACTTTAATAGTCACATTCATATTACAGTTTAAGGTAAGTGTTTTTGTTAACTCTTTTATCATAAATAAATAAGATCTGTCATTCAAGTTTCAATTTAGATTTTGAGGGGCAATTTAATTTTTTTGATTTTCTGGTGATTGGTCACATATTTGTTTAATTCTTGTGCATTTACGACTATTTACGAAGCGATTTTAAGCAATTCAGCATCAATCCTTATCCAATTAACTACCTTAAATACATTGTGTCTTCAATATAAATCAATATGGCCCTTTACAGTAAGTAATTGAAATGAATATTTTCGAAGATATTGCAGATTTGAAATGCAGGGACATATCGGTTGCGGCGGTACCGGACGGGAGCCGGCAGCGCGTGCCTATAAATAGCGCGTCGAAGGTCGCGCTTAGCCCTATAGCACTTTATGATTAGCAGGGATCGCACGCGATTATATGTACATTTAGAATCAGCATTTCACTCGTGCGAAGCCGAGACGGGTCGTTAATTCAATATATTATGCTTCGTGATTGGCTTTTGTGGAATACTTAATCAATCCTAGTTTTTCAAATTTGAAAATAAAAAAATCGACTTCATAAACCTACTAGATTGAGATATATCAATGTTTTAAGTATATTTTCTTATTGACAAAGTCTACAAAGTAAAATTACAGAAGATACTCAGAAATATAAAACATGAACGCAACAAATAAAAATTGCTAACATCACACTGCATAATAAGCAAAATTTTGAACCTATGGCGTGTAATGAATCCATTGAAAATACTTCCCCCTCACCAGAACAAAAATGCTGTCTCTCGATGCACGTTTCGCTAACATCATCAGATGATGACTAATACTACTCCTTATAAGCTATGTTATTATTTTTATATGAATCTAGACAAATCATTTTGCATGAGGGCATTAAATTATTTCTTACTATTTTTTTAATGTTCCATTGTTTACTAGCCAACATAACCCGTGCTATCGGTCAAATTAAGCCTGATTTATGCGCCATAGTCATGAAAAATTGGACTTTTCGGATGCCCTCTACCCAGTGAAGCTGTGGCGTACATTTGAACGATGTTATATTCCACACATTCTGGCATCAATAGGTCTTTTGAACGAATAAAAAGTTTCGAGAATGTCTCACACACACTTTGTTTTATTTAAATTCAAAGATAGGAAGAGCTTAATGAAAAACCCTATCTGTTTAAAATCTGTTTTTCCAATGCGGTTTTTTCTATTGGTTGGGAAAGGGATAAAAAATGTTCGTAGATAAACAATTTAGTTTTATGCCAACGTTTC
>WOGL01001913.1:0-10614 GCA_015342145.1 Leptinotarsa rubiginosa | reverse complement strand
AATACTGTATCAGAAAAGTCTTCAATGATATTCAGGAGGAATATGATAAGTGATAATTGAGCCATGAAATACCTGAATATGAATGTCAAGTTCTTTGTTAAACACAAAATGAAAGAGTTATTCAATTCGTTGAGCGATATTAAGGAAAAAACATGAATTTTTCCAAATAACGAAAACGGGGATATGCTTTTTGTTTATTCGAGATGTTTGAGAAATGCTACCAACTCTCTGGCAATGTATCAGGAATTGTATCGTGAACGACGAAAATCTAATGATAGATATTTTCAACGTATCGAAAATAGTTTACAAAATTATGGATCCTTTGAAAAACACTCCAAAAGAAAGTGTACAGTTTCTGAATGTGGCGGCGATAATGAAATCGGCGTTTTTGGTGAGTTCAAAAAAGATCCACAATAATGATGAAGTGACATTGATATGATTTGGGATTCGTAGAAAATAGAAAAATTGACAACAAGGAAGTATCCCTGAGGGAGATTGCTCATGATTTGGCCATATCCACTGGGTCTGTACGGAAAATTAAAAAAAATTTATTCAACAAGAGAAAAGTTTCTTGTAGGTGGCCCATTAGAAAATTTCGGGACAAAAAAATGAATATATTTACAGAGAATTACCAATTTTCAAGAGATTTATGGTGTTAACGTATAGCTTGGTGTTCTTTTTGATAAAATTATTGGCTTCCACTTTTTTATAACGTCTCTGTCTACCGAAAAATCATACTTGGACTTTTTATCGGGGACTCTAATTGAGTTTCTAGAAGATTTGCTACTTAGCCTAATGAGAAAATATGAGTATTTCCAACCCGACGGAGCTTCACCACATCGCAGGAGAATGTGCAGAGATTTCCCTAATACAACTATGCCAGGAAGATGGATAGGAACTAATGATCCTATTGAATGGCCACCACATCCACCGGACTTTTCTCTTCTGGATTTTTTGTTGTGAGGCTGCATAAAAGGAATTGGAAGGTTCAATCAGGAGAGCCTACATGGCTATCACTCCACAGATGTTATAGAACTGCCACAAGAACATTATTTCTAGAGCAAGTACTTGTTTGAGAAATAATGGAAGACAATTTAAACATTTAATGCGATATCGCGTGAGACGGTAACTTCAAAAATGTAATGTGAGGCATTCCGTTATGATGTTCATTTCCTACAATTTATTATTTCGTTCTCTTTCGTAACTATTTCTTTCTCAATGTGGTATATTACGATACTATCAACTATGTGCTTGCAACGATATTTACAAATTTGATTTCCTATTGAATAAAAGTTAAATGAAGGAATTTTGATAAAGTGTTTTTGAAAGAAACGTCTAGAAATACATATGGTATCATATTTCAAAGAATTTGTAGTTAAAATGACTACCAAAATGTAAAAAGAATATAGAGTTTTGTATTAAAATAATATATTGATGATGGATTTCAATAAACGAAACATCGCATTGAAGGATGGGTTGAAATAAATTATGGAAAACATGAAATGAAGCAGAAAGTTCCTTTGTTTTTTTTTGATATCATTGAAAATGGAGGCGGTAGAGCAAAAAACAAAATCTGTCATTTTCAGTTTTTTGCAAATATCTCAGAAACGGTTGGTGATTTTGTCGATCTGGGAATACCATTATCTTGCATCCGTAAGAAGGCAACTTTTGTATATTCAACCGATCTTGTAGGATCTACCGTTTCCGAGATAGCAACAGTGGTAATAGCTAAAAAACGGCCTGTATAACTGAAAAAACGATTCTACTTATTCTATATATCTCAGTTGTTACATAAAAAATCCAAAACGTCTTTGTTACCTATTCCTTGTGTTCAACCCCAATCATTTTTTTCTTTTTTCAGACATGTTGACTTCTGATGATTCCTTTCAAACATATTGGCTGAATATTTTCTGAAGTAGTACGTTCCTGAAAATACCCATGAGTTGATGAAAGAATATAGGGCTTATTGTGATAGTTGGGGACCGAAAAGGGACTCTCACCATCTGACCTGAAAGACCACTCATCATACAAACTAATCGGCTTCGTTGAGAAGCTGGGTTTATTTGGTCGAGTGTGTATAGGTGTATGCCACAATAAACCCTTGCGAGTTGTGGTGGAGGGTCAAATAGAGTCACTCATTTCGAACATAACCTAACCTGATCATCCCTAAAATTGGTAACTCAATCGCTCCCCACTTACTTATCAATTTTAGGAAATTATGGTATTCTCTCTTGCAGGGTTACTCAGATCAAAACGTATTCATGGGACAACGCTCAGGTTATTTTGGTAGGCAACAAATGTGACATGGAGGATGAGAGAGTGATCAGCTACGAGAGGGGAAGACAATTGGCTGAGGTTCTTGGCGTAGAGTTTTTTGAAACGAGTGCGAAAGAAAATATAAATGTAAAGGTGAGAGTTTTACGTTGAGTTTTTTCATTCACTTGAAGATATTTTTGAAACCAAAAACATTATGCAGCTTTTGTGTGTACTAACTGATTGCATTTGACTCATCGATTCATCCTACTTGAATCTTGTAACGTGAAAATTTGCTTCTATCAATCATTACGTTGTGACATTCAAATTACTCAATTCAAAAGTTTATTTATTGTTCATAATTGAAATTGTACAAACTAGCATTGAAGTGGTATTTTCTTCGCGTATTCATTTCTTTACATTATTTCATCATATTTTTTTTTCTTTTTTGAACTTGAAGAAGGTACAAAATTTTTGGGTTTCGAAATTTTTCACGAATTCAATATACACAATAACACTCTTTCATCGAATTCAATGGGTGAAAATATTTAATATCACTTTCTCAAAGTCAATATAATCCATGCCCTCCACCCTAAGAAACCGTGGTGGACAGTTGAACAATTCATATTTTATCTCCTTGTTCTGCGTAAAGAAACCATTTTTTTTTTCATTTGAGGGAAGTATGCTCACACATCCTCTTTTTGCGATATCTCCTATAATGAAGTGACAATCGTATCCTGAAAGATTATGAAAAGTAATGGGTACCACGAATAATTTTCGAAAATTGACATCACAAGAGGCTTGCTGAGCATATCCCCGGAACGCCCACGTATAATGATCATGATCGTGCACGATAACATTTTTGAAGGTGAACGGTTCTTCACAAATATGACAAGTCATTGCAGCACCGATACTATTCAAAGGTACTGTCACCGGCTCAATATTCGTTTTTTCGATTCATCAAGTTTTGCAATATCAGACAACTTATCGGCAAATCATTTCATACAGTCTTTACCTCGATAGCTTTTGAAATGAGAAAGACTGTCGTCATAGGAACATTTTAGTAGTAGCCTGCACTGAAAGGTATATGTTTTTGGTATTTTGTAGTTTTGTTAGGGATGCTTCCATTAAATTTTTTCAACAATAACTTGAAACCAGCAAAAATTATAAACGGACATTTTTGTTTTCAAACATAATTTCGAAATTCCGCATAATCGTATGTAAGAAAATAAATTTTACAGTCATTCACTTTTTCGCACAAAACAGTATGATTATTTGAGTTTTTCGTATTTAGACATTTGATGTGAGTCCATTGGAGTATTCAGCCCTGTAGTATTAAAAACTGTATAATAGTTAGGATGATATCTCACACACTTTGTTTTATGCAAATTCAAATATAGGAAGCTTTTGATGAAAGAATATAGAATGAACAAAATAACTTTGGTCTGATTTCTACTGAGTTTATCATTTATTACGACTGATTTCGGTTTACTAGACCATTTTCAGCAACATTTTTATTCTAATCGACACTGACATTACGCATGCTGATTTTTCCGATTTCATTCTATTACGCATGTGTCTTTATGATTATCTATAATCATAAATACGTAGCAGGTTGGCCTCTCTGAAAAAAATATTGGTATAACTGCAAGTTACTTGAAAATGGTTTGATAAACCAAAACCGTTCGTAACGAATAACAAACTTTGTAGAAATTAGACGGAAGTTATTTATTTATTATATATTCAATGTGAATTTTTACAAAAAAAAACAAGTCATCAATCGAACAAGTTTAATGAAAGACACTATATTAGAATTATTCAATGAAATCAATGTCAATAAACTAATTGTGTCTTATATTTTACAGGCTGTATTCGAACGTTTAGTCGATATCATATGCGACAAGATGTCGGACAGTTTAGACACTGACCCTACCCTAATGAGTGGCGGAGCCAAGGGTCAACGTTTGACGGATACCCCACAAGGGCCTCAGGCTGCCAATTGTAACTGTTAATACTTTTCAATTCTCTCGTCCTCCTCTGAGGTTGGACAACCGTTTTACTGTTGAAACTTTGACCAGGATGTACGAATATCTCAAATTTCATTTTTACTCTCATCGAGACTGACAATACGCATGCGCATTTTTCTAATTTTATTTCATTACGCATGCGTCTGTATGAGTATCTGTATTCATACGTACGTAGCAGGTAGGCCTCTCTGAAGAAGATATTGGTATAACTGCTTCTAGGAAATTACATTATTGTCCACAATTCTTCTCAATGTAAGAATATGTCATGCTTCATAATTTTCCTTCTTTCAAGAGGTTTACTTTCGTGTTCAAAGGTATGAAATTTTGTCACGTCATTGAAATAAGTAGTTTCTGAGATTTCTGGGAAATGTCATGCCATATTTTGTTACATAAGGTTTCAATACTTCCCTACTCTAAGCTGTAAATAATTTCAACATTTTGGAAAACCACTCTTTCAATTCGTGGAACTCAAATTTTGTCTAAAATAATTCAATACATTTTCTCCCGGTGACTAACATTTTTGTTACTGTGTGTACTGAGAGAATATCATTCGAAGTATCCTTTATACTGAAAACTAGTATGAATGTGGTCGAAGATTGAAGATGATAATCGTTGGTAATTTTTAGAATCACCTATTTATTGATTTTTGATGGCACATGATCTGCTGTTTTATAGACTGTTTTCAATGATATAAAAATGTACCAGTAGTTCCTGCTGGCAAATTTGAGTTTTCAAAATCCTACTGAGATGTTGAAAGATAATGTTATGCATTAACTGTCAACTTGATCATTTTTCATGAATCGAAGTTTGTGTCAAAATATACAAAATACTTCCTCAAATTAAATCGAATTACAAAAGATCTAAAACTCAGCAGATATTCGACAACAAGAACGGAAGTCATGACTGAGAAAATGTTATCATTGTGAAAAGGAGTTTTTGGTAGTGGTTTGCAGCCGTGCGGTTGTGAAATTCCACAATATTTGATCAACTGCCTTTTGCGGGAAGATGTTTTTTATAATTTGACTCCTCTGTTCATATTCCATTTGTAATATACAGTAACTCGAGAAGAAGAGTTAGATTTGAATAAGAGAATACATATCTAGTGAAAAAACCCAGTCCAACTTTGGACTAGACAGTAAATCATTCAGTTTGTGATGCACTCTTCGGAACCTTGGGTGTAGTAATAGATTATACTGGAGTTTAATCCCAACACCAAACCGTTATTTTCAAAACTTTGACACGTGTTTCAATCACCAAGGAAGGTTAACCTTTCTCTTGAAGATGACCACTTGGTGATCGAAACACATGTCGAGTTATTAAAAATAACCGTTTGGTGTTGAGATATAACTCCAGTAATACTAATTGTTCAGTTGTTCATGAAAAATTCGGGATAAGAAGATAAAATATTTTCAAGAAATAAACTGAGAAAGAATTCGAAAATTGTTATGAATTTTACTTTTGTGTTCATGAGAAAATGGACAGGAAATTGATTGGATATTGATAGAAACATTCATTAGTAGTTCACACGGGTTTATTGTCAAACTTTCATAATAGTCGTGTATCAGTGTTTCTGGTAGCACTGTTCTCAGATTATAAATTCAATTTCACAAAATTATATCACCACTCATACTGAATCAATGAAATGGCAAAGTTTCAAACCTTATTTTTCATACCTTGCGAATTTTCAATACAAGATGAAATTTTCAAAACCAACAAAACGATGTCAATACAAAAGAAAATGTAGAATAGAAAGAAAAGTATCGTAGATGGAAAATGAGTTGATGATAAATCGAGAGTGGCCCTATACGAAATGTTTTTGAAATGAAATAAACTGATTATATTTTAAGAAAATATAATTGTTGTATAGTGACACTCACGAATAAGATACTTGTAAACGAATTTTGTAAATGTTATTGCGTTTATCAGTTTATACAGATAGCAAATTGTTAGGACCACACGAAGTTACGGTTACTTTATTCTCAAGTATGATTACTTAAACGATTGATGTGTCTCAGCTACAGAATATCTGTTAGTTTCAGTAAATACAAAGTGTTTGCGACGGGTTTCTCTCTGAATCCTATATTTGAGTTAAATACATATCGCTAGCCTGAAAGGCGTCATTTGTTATTTGTCCATGTGTTGTAATTTTAGAGAGGGGGTAGAATGCTTGAAAATAAAAACGCAATGTAGTTACAATAATATTTATTGTCTATAAAAACAGAGTCAATGTGGAGTTGTACATATAAAAGGTATATTTGTTAGGTATTATTTGTATTTTGGGAAAATCTGGAGGAGCAGATCGTTTAGATTACTCAATCTATGACAGAAATAGACTTGAAGTGACTG
Organism: Leptinotarsa rubiginosa; assembly: GCA_015342145.1. Classification (NCBI taxonomy): domain Eukaryota; kingdom Metazoa; phylum Arthropoda; class Insecta; order Coleoptera; family Chrysomelidae; genus Leptinotarsa; species Leptinotarsa rubiginosa. The sequence continues at coordinate 3,988 of WOGL01001913.1, read as the reverse complement.
AACTGTTTTGAAACTAGTTCCTTTTTGATTCATTTTATTTAAATGCACTTGACATGAAAACAGCCGTTGCCGTATGCGAATCATGTTTCGATATTCACCGAAACACAAAAGAATATCTGAATATTCCTTCATTACTGAATTTGAAATCAGTCAATTGCTCTTGCTGAAACCAGTTTTTTGAACCACCACAATAATAATCCTGTGAATACAGTATATTTTGGATATGAGTAAGCCTCAAATTGAGCATACTCATATACAAAGTTACGATTCTGTTATATATTCATAGGTATAGCAGAGAAAGCAATTGTTATACATACTTTTTGAAATATATTATAGAAAATTTCTGTTCCATTTAAAAAATCTGAAGAAATACAAAAAATTCTTCACATGGATAATCCTCTGTAGGTTATACATTTCTATATTTTCATGTGTCGATGGCTTTGACCTACTATCGAGTAATTCAGAATAAATGGAAATAAACAATGTTTTCTGATGAACAAATTCAAATTCGAAACCTGTATAAGACTATTACATCTTTGAACAGGCGAACAGGGATGAATCCTCTATATTTTCTGATAAAAAAGTCATTCAGAAAACACAAAAACACGAAATAAATTTTCGTTTTCGGATACTTCTTCAGATATCCATAATGCATATTTAAATCCAGTTCATCCAGGATGAAACATATTTGTGAATTATCAATGAAGTTGGTGTTTGGAATGAAATCTGATGTTACTTGAGATCATTATGTGAGCTCATCACTCTAGAAATATTATGTCTTTATGTTGTTGAAAAATATTTCTAACAGGTGTGATAGGTACAGAATTCTGTTTCCGAAAACTACCAGATCTGTCTCACAAGCATATTGTTTTATTATGGGTTCCAGGTGGAGCTGAATCAGTAAATGATGAAAAGACCGCACACTTTTATTTTGTACACTTTGCTAATTGAAAATAAGTATATGAAGCTCTTGTTGTTGCGTTATTGATATATGGACTGTATATTATATTATTTTGTGGATTAGTGTAAATTAAAACTAGTCTAAATGCCCAGGTATTGTTTTATTTTGTGATTCCGTTTTCCTCGTTGACATTTTTGTAGTCGTTGGAGGGATAGTTGTTTCAGTAGTTTCAGTAGTAGTTGTTCCTGGCCCAGAGCAAGGAGTGAAAGTTTTGAATGTCCCATCCTCAATCTCTGTGCCACTTGAAGAACATAGAACTGACTCTTCCCTAAAAATAATAATAGCTATATTCATACATGAATACATTTCAATAACTTGAAACAGTGATATTAAGAAATGCAGTACAAACAAAGACAGAAATACCCACTAAAACCGAAGTTGTGTGTGGGACTCCTATTACGAAATGCATAATTATTAAGCTGAATTGAGAAACAATACAATTGTTTGTAATATACCGTACTATATATATAATAGTAAGAAGTATATAACAGAGGATTATGATCATAAATAAAATATTAAATTACGGTATTTTGATGGGTATATTAAAGTGAGAAATGCAAATTTGCAACAGTATAAAAGGAAAGTATTACAGATTTTGAACTTAGGATAACTATTATTGTCGTCTTTATTTTTTTATAAGATTGTTATGAATGATGTCCCTATTAATATTGAGTACATACTTTCTGAAAATGTTTTTGAGTGGATTAATATTATTTATTGTATAAATGTAGGTCTTGTATATGTACGGTAAGAAGTTGAAGATTTTTCCACTGTGGTATTTGTATGAGTGTTGACCAATGGATTTTTTGTTGCGTTCACTTGTACGTCACCCTTTGATTTAGTGCGAGTATTATTAATCGTGTCTAAATGGTGAAAGTATCATTTGGTTTTTGTAGATACACAAGATTGAGATGTATATCTTTATTTGTTTGATATGGAGTAGCTTCGAGTCAATGAAGATTTAATCAGAAGAATAGTTATTTTTGTCGTACATGAATTTAAGTATTTTTCTCTATATTACTTCTGCTTTCTTAAGGTGGATATCCGTAGTTTCTTCGAGATTTTGATAGATTAGACAAATTTATCCAACAAATATTGAAATCACGACAAACATCAAAAAAATTCATGATTTTTCGAAAAAATTAAGAGGTTTTGTTATAATTTGTATATTATATTCCTTCCTTCCTTCCTTCCTTCGACAGAAGGAAGAATTTCATTACTGTATTCAATGATGAATCAACTGATGATTTTTTCTGTACATTGTGAACAAAAAAAGATGTTTGATGTACCAGACACTCACAATTCATGAAGATCACTCTTCACATTTATGACGAATCAATAAAAAAATCACAACAATTATCAACTTCAATAAGTGAGTGCTCAAAAATCTTTAAAGAAATATCAGTTATTGCTCCACATTCCATGACATAAAATTCACATGAAAAAATTCACGAGTCAGATAACAATCATTTTCAAAACATCACTATTTCTACGATCGAAAATGGACAGTATTAACTGAATTGAATATCCTAAGCTGTCTATTCAAAAAATGAGAATAATTGATTTTTCTCAAGAAATAACTATTTATTTCTATATTGTTCCTACCAAAGTAGTCTCACTGTCTTGACTTCACCTGTAAATTAGGTATTATTGGAAATATCCAGTATCGAAGAACCACATGTTTTGAGTTTACCTATAAATGAGGTATTATTGGAAATATCCGGCTCGAAAGACCATATGTTTTGACTTCACCTGTAAATTAGGTATTATTGGAAATATCCAGCTCAAAGGACCATATGTTTTGACTCTACCTGTAAACTAGGTATTATTGGAAATATCCAGTCTCAAAGATTCGAATTGAAATCAAAATTTTTGTCTGTCAAACTGATCCATCTATTTTTCACAACAACGTCAGAGCTAACTAACATATTATCAAAGATTTACAAAACATCAAATATAATTATACAGAATATAACAATTTCACACTAAATAAATGAAATATACTCCAACACCCCCTCAGATATATCACAATTACAATCGGAGCAGAGTTCTTTCCTATTCTCGAAGCAGTTCTGATATACACTCTTTGGTATGTTCTTCAGCACTCTCAGCGATTTGGATTGTATCCCCTCAATCGTCACAAAATGCAGTTCTTTCATGGTTCTCTTCAACTTTGAAATACTTGGAACCGGAAGGAGGTACAGGGGGGCAAATTTGGTGAGTACAATGGCTAAAGCATGATTGAAGTGTTTTTTCTGACCAAAAACTACGAAAAAGAAAAGACGAGTGAGCTGGTACATTATCATGATGTGAACACCGTGAATTGTTTTCCCACAATACCGGGGGTTTTCTCGTTTTGCTCCTCGCAAGTGCTGCATACCTTCAAGATAATACTCCTTATTGACCGTAAGAAAATGTGGCAAGAACTCCTGGTTGCACTACGCCACGGTAATCGTAGAAAACAGTGAGCAAAACTTCGACATTCGATCGAAATTGGTGCTTCGTATGTTCATAGCTTTCGTGAGTCTAATCGTAGGACGTTTGGACTTTGGTTTTCCTAGATATGGATCATGCGATGATTTTTATGGTCGAAATTCAGCAATTTTTGGAAAGAATGAACGCGACCGTCGTCATTCACATTCTCTCGACTCTCTTTGAAGAGTTTATACAACTTGTAAACTTTTTTTTGACTTAGAGTACAATCATCGTATGCCACTGTCAATATTTCGATTGTTTTCGAGCAATGACTTCCATTTTCACAAAAAATTTGATGCAGATTTTTGGGTGAATTTTTTTTGATAGTAGAAAATCGCCGAACACGCCAAATACTTTTAACTTTTAGGCCTCTCACCAATGAACTGAACATACTAAACAGCTGAAACTGTGAAAATATATTCTAAACGAGTGTACCAATATAAGAAAATGAAAAAAATTCTAATCGAATGTACGTAGCCCCCGAAATTGGAACATTCACCTTATTCTTTAAACAGTTCAATATACACATTTAGTGAAAGCTGAAATAGAACC
>WOGL01001912.1:0-10620 GCA_015342145.1 Leptinotarsa rubiginosa | reverse complement strand
GAACACAACTTTTTCCTAATTTAACCTAAGCTGTATCTCCAACAGGTACTGAGATTCCCATGCTTAGGATCCTTATCTTGGACACACTGTATAACGGACTTTCAGAGATTATTTGTGGAGTCTCCCAACAGTATATTGCACTCCACAAATGTATTTATTTTGCCGATGATACGACAATTTCCATTCAAATCTGAATGTTCTCGACTATAAAAGAGACAAATCTCCAACAAATCTCCAGAAGTAAAGGAACTACCCAAATGAGGCATGTTAATTCGATTTGTTCCAATATAACACTACAATTTATAAGGGTTTGTTTATTTTGTATTATGATGAACATAATTAATTAGAACTTCCGACAATACTATATTGAAACTTTCGCTAGCTATATGCAGTACATAAATTTGTGAAATCATCCTATAAATTTGATGATAGACTCAACAACAATAATGTTCGGATGATGCTATATTTTTTATTTGAAGATCACAAACGCTAAAGCTCATACCAATTCAACGTAGCCTATGGAGACTGAACATCATTAAATCGAAGGAACGTTATGGTTTTATAGTGTTGAAAATATAAATTTTGTTTGTCGAATTTTATGAAGGTGTGTTCGATACCGAAGCCAATTAAAAAGCCATCAATGGCGCATCTGGAAAATTTGGCTTTTTATATTTGTTTGACTAGAGAGGAAAATGTATTCAGCAGATAGATGACATGAAATTTATAGTTATTTGAAATAGGAACGGGAACAATGTTCAACAATTTTGTTTGTTGTTTCAACAATTGTTGAAAAGACATGTATAGTTGTGAAAGAATTCGAAAAGTTACGAATAATCGAAACAGCACGCTGTTCGGTCTTTTGTATTAAAAACTTGACAAATGTATATTCACTGGAGCTGGCTATTTCAATTCTACAAAAAAGAGGATATGTGTAGAAACAATAGATTAACATAAATGTAAGAAACATGTTATGTGAATGAATAAACTAACTAAATACATTAACGAGCTGCAAAGAAGCAGACAATATGGAATATCAATAAGAATTATTGAAATAGACCGGGATCCCTCGCCCTTTTTCGTAAGTGATTACTAACAAGCTAATTTTTCGTCAGTAGCTTCATTTTGACGAGACGCCCAACATTAGCTAGTACAAAAATTTCGTAAGTGGTAGCTAACAGGGGTAATGAGGACATAATTTGTTGATTTAGTGGTTATCAAAAATTCATTACTAACTGGTTTTTTTATTTCTAATTCTCATAATAATGATCTAAATTAGCCGAATAAATATTTGTCCTACAAAATGCTAGGTTTGATCAAAGAGGTCCCATTTTTGCAACATGTACTATTTGCGAGGTCATGAAAAATAATTACTAACCAGCTGATTTTTTTTTGGTTGGTTAGTTAATTATTATATAATTTAACGCTCACATTGTCCTACACATTACGTGGAACGTTTTTCTAGTCCGACACTCTTAGGTTGTAGTACAAATACTAGATGTAAAAATAATTAGTATCAAGTTGAAACTTCGTGAGTAGCTTCGTTTCAATGAGACGCCCAACAATTTTCTTTACGAAAATACTCGATTGTGGTAGCTAACAGGGGTAATGAGGACATAATTTGTTGATTTAGTGGTTATCAAAAATTTATTACTAACAGGTTTTTTAATTTATAATTCTTATAATAATAATCTAAATTAGCCGAAAAAATATTTGTCCTACAAAATGCTAGGTTTGATCAACGAGGTCCCACCTTTGCAACATGTGCTATTTATGAAGTCATGAAAAATAATTACTAACCAGCTGATTTTTTTTTTGGTTGGTTAGTTAATAATTATATAATTCAACGCCCACATTGTCCTACAAATTGCATGGTATATTTTGCCGATCCTCCAACGGAATTTGAAATTCATAGCAATAAAAATCTATTCATTCTGTACATTTGTCTATTGGAGTTTAGTTATATTAGTGCGCCTGCGCGCAGTGCTGCTTACTGTGTTTAGTTCCTCCACGCTGAAGCCGACTATAACCTTGCTGTTCTTTTCTGTTGACCACGTGTTGTACGCTCTGAAATAACTTACATTTTTTGTAATTGCTCAGCAAAAATGGAGTGTTTTTTATGCAGTGTATTGTGTGAAAACCCTCGCTTTCGAGAGAAACGCGAAGAGATCAAGAAATTTTCTCAAGAAATTTTGCTTTCTTGTCGAACTTTTTTGTCTGCTCGAAAGCATCATAAACATAAATATAGTAATGTCGTATTACCGGAAAATTGGGATGACGACATAATCGGGTATCATTCCTCTTGTTATAAGGAATTCAGAGTGAAATCTCAATATTTGTGTTATCAACGGTAAGTCGATTGAATATTTTTTAATTTTATTTTCAAAATAAGGTAAAGCACCCAGCAGTTGCTCAGGAATCAGTACCTGCTCACTCCATGTATTTGTATATCTATATATATGAATATAGATATACAAATACATGGAGTAAGCAGTTACTGATCGCTGAGCAGCTACTGGGTGTTTTACCTTATATGATAATTAATTTATTAAGTAGAAGTTTTCACATAATTATATAAAAAGCATGATAAAATTATAGTTATTTTTTTTTGAAATTCATTACTTAATTAATCTTACAAAGTATATTGTGCTTTACATATTTTACTAAAAATTTTGAAATATTATATATATATATATGCTTTTAAGAAGGGTTTATCGTTCAGTTTGTTTATAAAATGCTAATTTGAATTATTTTTTTATTTATTTTTTTTATACAGAACTGAGCCAGCTGTAACATCGTCTGCAGCTGAATGTACTGAAGTTACAGACGCTTCGACTTCTTTAACGTCTGCTCCAATCGTAGAACCACACTTAGTGCCATGCTCCTCTCGGTTAGTTCGTTGAATATTTTTTTTTTTACGTTATTTTTCATTCTTATAATGAGTACATGTGAATTCACAGATTACAAAATTATGCCATTTAAATATTTTTTAACTATTAATTATTTTCGCCTATACATAAACAGGGTGGCGATTGACCTGGAAAAGTCAGGGAATTTCCATGTCAGTCAGGGAAATTTATAGTTAATTTTTTATTATTTCTATAGAATTCTAAATATTTTTTAATTATACCTGTTCTATTTTGTGATAAATAATATTAAAAAAACTAAATGTATGGATAGTTAATTTAAAAACAAAAGAAGTATAACTTCAAACAGATTATTAATTATAATTATATTAATTGTTGTATTTTCAATAGTTATAAATATTTAATCAAAAGAAATTGGTCTTTTTAAAGAGTTGGAAATTTGCAAGAAAGTAGACAAACATTGATAATTCTAAAATTTTACCCAGTTTCGGGTATAAGAGTTAAATCCTAATATACAAAAATTATTTTCAAAATAATTTGCAATTTTAACGAATATTTGAATAATAAATATTTTTTGTAGGTTTTGGAATTTTATTTTTGGTCAGGAAAAGTCAGGGAATTTTGAAATTAATTTCAAGTCGCCACCCTGACAAAGCTCCAAAAAAAATGTTTTCGGTTATTGATTTTTTCGTTACTAATATAATAGCTTCACATGTTATTATTTACAGAGATATCGAACAGAATGAAGAAACAGAAAACATTGTACATTCGCTGGATACTGTTGAAGAGAGCTATGCACATGATGAGATAGATGTTGAGAGTTTTGAAAATGATGAATCAGCCAATTCATGTTTTTTTTGCATGAAAATTAACATCAAACGTAAAGGGCGGCAAATATACTGCCGTAACATTAAAAATAAAATACCTTTCTTAAAAAAAATTAAAAGCTATGCTACAGAATTGAATGACATTGAGATGTTGCAAAAAATTGAAGAAGAGAGTAATTCTGTCAACCAGTCTTTAGCATATCATAATAATTGTAATGTCAATTATTTTGCAAAACATCAAAGAAAAGTTAATCCACCCTCTACCGATAATTGGTCTAAGAAACGAGACAGCCATAAAATTGCTAAACAACAATTAATTCTATATATTGAAAAAGAAATTATTGAAAATCGTCGAGTGTTGTCACTAATTCACCTCCAAGATTGCTATACGGAATTTCTAAAAGAGACATATGAAAATACAGATTTAGAGGCTTCCATTTTCAGCACTCATGTTCTCAAGGACTTCATTCTAAAAACATTAAAGAATAAAATTACATTAGTTAAAATTTCAAATAAGCAATTTCTTATATCCTCTGAAGTTGATATAGAAGCTATTGATGACGAAGAAATCCAAGAGATCATATTTGAACAAGAAGCTCAAGATTTCGCCGTAAAATATCGCCAAAATATAATGAAAATAAAAAAAAAACCTTTACCAGATTTCATAGATAGTGAAGTCTTGAATAAAGGAGAGTGCGATATTCCCAAGTGGTTAAATATTTTTTGGACTACTGCCTTGAGCGGCGTTGGCAAAGAAAGCTGCGATCGAGTTAGAAGATTATCTTCTTGTTATTCACAGGATTCTATCTACAGCATTACAAGAGGATACATCAAACCGAAAAAACATATTTTATTGGGTATGACTGTAAAGAGCCTTACTGGAAGCAAAAAAGTAGTAGAGATATTAAGTAGGCAAGGCTACTGCATCACCTATCCCACTATACTGGAATTAGAAACGTCTGCTGCATACTCTTGTACTTCTAATAATCAGTTATGTCCTACCGGCATTTTACGCACTCCTATATTGTCATGTGGAGTAGCGTGGGATAATTACGATAGATTTGTGGAAACAAGCTCTGGTAAAAATACCCTGCATGATACAGTGGGTATTCTTTATCAAAATATCCCAACAGAAGAAGAGTTGAACATCATCGAAAGGAACGATGCATCTACAGTATTTGAACAGAATTTATCAATTAATGTTCGTGATTTGTCTGGTCGTAGAAAACGTTCATTTGAGGACGACTCATTGGAACATTTACAGCCTACGAAGCAACGTCGTCCAGAATTTTGGCATAGTAGTTCATCGTTACCCGAAGATATACAAAATGTAGATAAATTTCAACATAAATACTTTGCGTGGGTACTTTCCCATAAGTTACAAATTTCAGACACGCCAATGTGGATAGGATATAATGCCAAAATTTTTAAAGATACTAGTAGAATTCAAAAGGTGGAGTATCTCACGCAAATTAATGATTCACCCACGGATCCATCAGTTGTGAAAGAGACAATGCGAAGAAGTTTGCAAATCGCTTCGGAATGCCAGAAAAATTTCTTCAGTGTTACTTACGATTTAGCCATGGCTAAGATTGCTTTACGGATACAGAGTGCCGAGGACGAATTTCAAAAACTTTTCATTAATTTTGGATCTTTCCATATAATGTTATCATTCATGAAAGCAATCGGGAAATTTATAAGTGGATCTGGTTTAACAAATATTCTTATAGACAGCGAAATTTTAGCCAGTGGTTCTATCAATTCCTTTTTAAGTGGAAAACATTTTAATCGGTGTAGAAAGATTCATCCTCTACTCTCCCTTGCTTTGCAGGTTTTGCATTTGGAGCGGTTTTTACAGCAATATGATGAGAACCTGGAAAATATCCAAGAGTATTTACAAATATTTAATAAAGAAGAAAATGAGGACCCACAAATAACCAATGAGAATTTGAAAAAGTTATTTGAAAAATATGAACAATATAAAAAAGAAACTTTACTTGGAATACATGGTAAAACACCTCAAATTTATTTAATGTACACCAGATTAGTTGAATATTATCTTCAATTAGAATACAGTATTCGTACGGGTGATTTTAATTTGTTTACATACATTTTACCGAAAATAACCAATATTTTCTTTTCAATGAACCACCATAATTATGCAAGGTATATGTCTGTTTATTGGGATAAATTGAAAAATATTGAAACAACACATCCTGGATTGCTTGACGATTGTCAAAAAAGTTTTTTGGGCATTCGCAGAACAATTAAACCATTTTCAAGAATACCGATTGATTTAACACTTGAACAAACAATCAATGCTGCTGCTGCTTCTAAAGCTTCTGGAATTATTAACGTTACAAACTCGTTTTCTGCACGACAAAAATGGTCAATTACTCATTCACTGCGTACGAGTGTTATATCAAAAATGATGGAGTTTTGTAATATGAAATCCACCGATGACATAACGAAAGACTTAAAGGAGTCATCCATTAAGAAAGCTACGAAAAACTTAGAAGTATTAATGCAACTAATAAAGCAGTACACCGACCCTTTCTCGTTCGATCTGCCAAAAAATTATCTTTACAATATATCGAAAGGTCAGTCCGTTAGCGATGAAATATATCAATTTTTATCATCAGTTGAAATAGAGGGTGAAAAACAGCATCAGAATTTCATTACTGAGACTCGGATAACACCAGATAGGTTTGATAAAGCCATTAGTAAAAATAAAATTATGAATTTTGAGTACAAGAATACGAAAAAAGTCAAAATTAATGAAAAAGTCAAAGAAATTAAAATGCAAAGAGATGTTTTTGGCCGTTTACTTTATGCATCAGTAGAAAATAAAATTGATATAGAAAAAGCATTAAGTTATCCTCTAGCTCCTGTTCCTTTTTCACTCTGTCATACTAATGGATCAATATGCAAGACCCCTAAATCTGTGATTATTAATGAATTACTAGAATATCAAACCGAAATTGAAAATCCTCCAGAAGCAGACATTCACTTAATTGATGGATTTTATTTATTACATACGCTGAAAAACGTTCCAAACAATTATGGTAAAATCTCGAAACATATATTAAAAATACTTACATATAATAAAAAAGAAGTACATATTATATTTGACAAGTACAAAAAACCCAGTATCAAAGATTTTGAACATGATCTGAGAGGTGAAGAGGATACACAGTATGACGTAATACGTAGAGACAATAATCGTCCTGCGGATTTCTGCAAATTATTGAGGAGTAGCAACTTTAAAGAAAAATTTGTCGAATTTTTAATTGAAGATTGGACAAGAGATGAATTTTTTACCTTGATTGAAGGGAAGACTGTTAAACTTAATTATGATCAATGTTACACTTATGAGGTGTCTAGTGATAATAAAATAAAAAGAATTATTGATTATAATCTTTCTTGTTATCATGAAGAAGCTGACACCAAAATTGTGTACCATGTTTGTCAATTTAATCGTAACTATCGTGTGCAGATACATTGTACAGATTCTGATATACCAATAATAATGTTGGCAAATTTCAAGTATTTAAAAGATGAAATACAAGTAATAATTAATTTAAGCACTAATAAAAAAAAAATGTACCTGAACATAAATGAAATTTATGCCAAGCTTGGAGATCAATTATCGTGTTCATTTGCTATATGCCATATTTTTACAGGAAATGATTACAATCCCGCTTTTTTCCGTAAAGGAAAAAAAAGACCTTTCAGTATTTTTAAGAAAAATAAAAATTTTCAAGAGGCTTTTATTCAACTCCTACGAAGTGATCATACAGTATTAACAACGTCAAATGAAATAGTTCGAATTATTGAAGAGTATGTATGTAGAGTGTACTCATTAAAAACCAAAAATGATATCAACAGAGGACGGTATGAACTATTTGAAAAAGGCTATAGATCAAAAAGTGGAAGTGAAAAAGTATTAAAAAAAAATATTATTGGATATGATCCTTCCAGTTTGCCACCAACAAAACAAGAATTGTTGCAACAAATTAAAAGAACAGTATTCATCAGCAATGTATGGTGTAATGCACACATGCGGTGCCCCACAGATAAAGTACCTGAAAATTATGGATGGACAATAATTGATGGTAAATACGAGTATTATTGGTTTGATGGTCCTCAAAGCCCATCCTTTGAAGAATTATCTTCTCAATTGCAAGGTACCCTATTAATATTATTGAAATTTGGTTTTTAATTTTTCAGCGACATTAATTAATTTTTTTATATTATTACAGATTTAGATACCACGGAAGATCAGAATGAAGAAGATACTGATGAAGATGAGGAGAGTGATGCCAGTAGTGAGGATGAATGTTTCTCTGATGAGTCAGATGAAAATTAATTTCTTTTTGGTATAAAAGTATCTACTTTTTCATGTATGTTACATAATAAAGTTGATTTATTTCAATAAATATATTTTCACTTTACCTCATGTTGCACATAGGAAAAAGGAAAATTACGATTATTGTAGGACTACGGATGCATACCAGTTTTTTTGTAGGACATTGTTTTATTCAGATAAAAAACACACTAATGTATCACGTGATACTTTTGTCCTACAGTTACTAATAAAAAAAATGGTCCTGTGGTATGGACAACTTAGGAGTCTAGGACTAGAAAAATGTACCACGTAATGTGTAGGACAATGTGGGCGTTAAATTATATAATAATTAACTAACCAACTAAAAAAAAATCAGCTGGTTAGTAATTATTTTTCATGACCTCGCAAATAGTACATGTTGCAAAAATGGGACCTCTTTGATCAAACCTAGCATTTTGTAGGACAAATATTTATTCGGCTAATTTAGATCATTATTATGAGAATTAGAAATAAAAAAACCAGTTAGTAATGAATTTTTGATAACCACTAAATCAACAAATTATGTCCTCATTACCCCTGTTAGCTACCACTTACGAAATTTTTGTACTAGCTAATGTTGGGCGTCTCGTCAAAATGAAGCTACTGACGAAAAATTAGCTTGTTAGTAATCACTTACGAAAAAGGGCGAGGGATCCCGGTCTAAAACGGAATACTTAAATTCAAGAGATCGGCTGAAAGAAGTTTTTAAGGATATATTCGTTAATTTGCTTTATATTGGCATGCTCCTCATTTTGAGTTTATTATAAGAATATATTCTTGAAAATTATTGAGTTTCTCAGTGGAAATCCATAGTTTCAATCAATATATGGGTGGGCTCGTTCCAGTTTTCCATTTTTTTTATTGCATATTTTGTATTGTGTCAACGGAGTAATTCATCCGTCAACATCTACAGTAGCGAGAAAATAAAACATTTCTGACTTGATTTTTATTAGTTTGGACTTCCATTGTCTGATAAGATTCTACTAAGATTCGAAATCTATGGAACAACAAAAAAAGTAGGATGCATTCCCAAAATATCAATTATATTAAACAATAAAACTTGGAATGAAAATACAATAAAACGAATAGAATAATCAATCTACAAAATGAAAATGAACACAGAGTAAAAATGAAAATAAAAATAATAAAAATAAAAACGAGCAAAACATTTGAAAATCATTTGAAATAGATTTCAAATCAGGTTATTTCAGGACGATTCGATTGGTTTGAAATCTTTTTCAATTGATTTTTCAGTTTTTCGCTAACTATCATTTTATTTTTTTTATTTTTCAGTTCTTTTCTACTCTGTGGTCATTTTCATTCGTTATCTTGATTACTTTATTCGTTTTATTGAATTTTCGTTTCACGTTTTATTGTTTAATATAATTGATGTTTTATGAAAATAAAGGTTTTGGCCTTCTACTTTCCCATCTTGATACAAAAAATGTGGGAATCTTGCCAGGAAAGGAAGGAAGCAAAAAATTAAAAAAAATAACTCTACACAAAGATGTATAGATCATGCAAAGAAGTAACTTTCAGGGTTTTTCTTTCAGTTTGTGTCTGAAAGTTTCTTCTTTGCATGATCTGCACATCTTTCTATAGAGTCAATTTTTTTTATTGATTACTTCCTTCCTGCCTTTGGGATATTCCCACGAAGTCTGAACTAGTGAAATTTACCATAAAACATTGTCAACCACTTTCAAACAAACATTCCTACCTTGAATTTCACATAATTTATTATTGACACCAATTTAGTTGGAAATAAGCGTGTTGAGAAGAGAGTTGCAGGTTTGTTGTTTGGGAAAAATGTTTTTTTTTTAATTAGTATATGAAATAAAATTCAGATACTCAAGAAAAGTTTGATCCATCCAGATTTTGACAGAAATATGTTAATCAAATTATTATTCCACAATTAAATACCTCAATGATAAAGGTAACTGTGCAAATGAGTTAAAAAATCTGTTTTTTCATTAACCAGCTGTCGCATCCCTACGAACAACAACCCTCAGGACTAAAGAGGTCATACCTTTTAACGTGTGATTCCTAAATGAAGACGGTTGAATAGATGCAATTTTTAATCACTTGGTATGTTTTCACAGAATCATATTATTTCTAGAAAACTCGCTCCAGGCCGACTATGTACGGCAATAGCGGACTGTTCAAAAAATAAGGTGAATGCTCAAATTTTGCGAGCTACCTACAATTGATTTGCAATTTTTTTTAATATTTTCTTGTTGGTACACTTGCTTAGAATATAGGTTCACAGTTTCAGCTGTTTATCATGTTTAGTTTGTTAGTGAGAGGCATAAAAGTTAGAAGTGAGTTGCGTGTTCTGTTATCGAAATAAATGGATCCAAGAATTTGCATAAAATTTCGTGTAAATAAATATAGTTTAAAAAACTAAAAAACACGCTTCTAAAGAACATCGAACTGAAAAGTTAAAAATATTTTTTTAAATAAGCTTAAAACAATAACGAACCAAAAATACTAGTATTATTGTGAAAAAAGCGTGGGCGCTAGATATACAAAAAATGTGGCACAA
>WOGL01001911.1:0-10615 GCA_015342145.1 Leptinotarsa rubiginosa | reverse complement strand
CTCGAGAAAAATATCGGGCGCACTACCACCGCGGCCAATTCCACAACATCATACAATACTCTTATTAACATGTGATTGAGAAAAGTTCAACAACTCGTATTTTGGAAATTATGCATTTCCGGACTTCTGATTACCTATATCAACTTTTTTCATGCACTTTACCTATGTTCTGCTAATCGAGTAGAGTTGATGAATCATTTTTCAGAAAAGCTGAATAATTAATTGGATATGCAAAGCTTTTTTTTCTGATTTAATAATTATTTCGTATCAATGAGGTGTTACTTTTATTCGAATCACATCAGATGTGTTGTGATGTGATAACATACGTTACTAAACCTCCATGTCGGAAACTTTGACAGTTTCAGCATGATAGATAAAATAATCCGAAGGGAATTCGACACATATTTGAAGGTAAGAACAACCTCGTTAACGCTTCACACATGAATGTCATGTACCTTTAACTTTATCGATATGTCATTAACGGCTACCCGATTTCCTTCACAAGAATATATTCAGTTTTGTTCGTGAGGACCAGTATGGAAATTATTCAGACTTCTCAGAACTATTGTTTCTATTGTAACTTCAATCACATATTCAGTACTTTTTCATTTGAGTGGATCACCACGGTTGAATGTCTATTGAATACCTGGCAGAACTCTTGCAAAGTTATCTATTATAGTTTGAACAGTAATATAAAATAACACATTGTGAGTATTGTTTGGACTGAATATTGTAGATGAGCGAAGTGTTATATGAGTAATTCATTCTGTCTCATGCTTCCATTCCAATCTATCATCTTTTTCCGCGAAATTCTGCCAAACAGCACTGGTTGTCGCCCCCTACAAACGAATACCCTCGGAAGTCAAAACCTGTGCGAGCTAGTGATCAACGATGCACTGAAAATCGTTCGTCCGCCCTCTCGACTCGAACCACCGTTTCACCTGATGGTCGATTGAATGAGTGGGACAAACCACTGAGGCCAACGCAACCGGCTACAGTTCCGCCGTTTGAATAATGTTTATTTGAGAAAATATTTTTTCACTAGTTGTCAAGGGGGTAAAGTGGAATGAAAGATAATGTGACACCTATGTGTTTCTGAGATTCAACTCGTTTCATATATGAATGAATCAATCTCTTTCACATCTCTACTGAGAATCTCATAAATGGACTATTTGTCTTTTTGAAAAAATAACACCTCTGTTACTTCAGAAGTGAATGATTTTTTCATGAATAAATGTATATATGTTGAAGTCAAGAATGGAATTTTCTATATAATTTAGTTTCCGGCTTCTATGTTATTCAAAATGAACAAGGAAACATGATATTAGGCCACTTACAATATAGAAACGAATTGGACTTCATTAACTAAATGCTGGCCGCAAACCAAATGGTAACGAGAATACATCAAATCAAATATCAAATCAAAATTTATTCAAATCAGATTAATATAAAATATATACCATGTAAAGATATAACTATTTTTATTGAGGAAATCTCCAAAATGCTTGGGGTAAGGTGTCTGTGTAAGGGGGTAAGGTGCTGTGCTGGGGTAAGGTGTATTTTGGATCTAAATCACTGTAGATTATACCTTTTCATTTTATAAAACCGTCAAAAAAATGTATGTCACTAGAACACCGTTCACCATATCACAGAATTTTCAAAATCTGTCGTTCGAGGTTTGTTGAGTCCAAGTGTAAAAAATAAAAAACAGGTAGGTATATAATATTATACCTACATTCATATTTTCTGCGATATAGGTTTATGTTGCAGAGCAGTGCTTTCAAAGCAGTAAATTTGATGCATCCACCCTGTATCATTATGTTTGTGAGCAGAATATCGAATCCTAACAGGGTTTTTCTGATGTCGAAACAAGCGAATGTATAATCCGCCCCTGTGGATCTCCACTGAAGGCAGGTGTAGTTAGTTTGCTTTCGCATTTCTCTAAACTCTAAATATAAAACTGTGTAAACAACATCTCTCATACGGGCGAGGCTGGCAGACAAGTAAACAGTAAACAACAGAGCACATAGTGTGCCGCACAAACGTATCCTTACACTCAGTAAG
Organism: Leptinotarsa rubiginosa; assembly: GCA_015342145.1. NCBI lineage: Eukaryota > Metazoa > Arthropoda > Insecta > Coleoptera > Chrysomelidae > Leptinotarsa > Leptinotarsa rubiginosa. The sequence goes on along the minus strand of WOGL01001911.1, from coordinate 8,551 downwards.
GTTCTGACTATATTTCGTTACGTTTCGCGTCGAACATTTTACTGCGATCATTCAACTGATTCGCCGTTTGAAATTCCCGCTCTTAGCGATTACGTAACGCTGCACTTGTGTTCGGTGAGATTATTCAAAAGTTCGTGCGTGTTTTGTGCTCAGAGTTCTTCGGGATAATGTCGGCGATGGATGATGGTCATTCAGCAAAACTTTTTCCTTAGTGTAGGTAGCCACAAGGCGTCATGCTATTTGATCTAGGCTGTGGTATGGTTCACACACAGTTTTTGAAAATTACCGAGTCTCTAGTGGAAAAGTATCGTGTTTAAATGGTTACCACTTGTCTGCTATTAGCAAACGGTGTTTTGATCTGTTTCTGGGATCCAAATGTTGATGTCACTTTCTTTCAAGAGCTTTTTCTATTATATTAATAATACCCCTTCTTCTCAAAATATATCAGTGGCAAGTAAATGAATATGTTCATTCTGTTTTGATTGCTGTACATATTCACTTGTAAAATCGTAAAATCTGCGATTTTTTTTTCTAATATGTAGAAATAAAAATGTTCAATATACCTTTCTCTTGACTATTTTTGAGACAATTTATCACTCACAATCAGGAATTAATCGAAGTTTATGGGGATTATATTAGTGTACTAGCACTAGCAATGAGCATAAATTTTCAATTTATAAACCAACTGAAATAAATAAAACACTGAATTTTAGGTGAAAGTTGGAAATACCTGTTCCGAGGCAGCGTGAATATATTTTCAACTTTAAATGAAGTATTGAGGTTCCCAAAGAATTTTATGTGATGAAATTGATGAAACTTCATAATGACATTTTTTTTTTGTTGACTGTCATGTGAAAACCTCACAATGAATATTTAGATACATCAAAATTTTTCAGTGAATTTTTCGCCTTACAAGAATAATTTTGTCACATTTCTGTTGCTTCGATAGTTTTTGTCTAATTTTTCTAGAATGTATTATCCCTTTTGTGAAATATTCAATAACTCATAATTTTTTTAAAAGTTTGACACATTTCTTCTGTTTATTTCAAACTCGTGCTTTTCCAAGTGGTTCATTTCACATCAGCAATACTGAACAAGTTTTTCGAATTTTGTACGTCTATCAAAGGAAATTGCTTTATTCATTTACTAGGTGACCCGGCGAACTTCGTACCGCCTAAGAAGGAATTAATGCCGTATTGAGTTGTATAATATGTTGAGTCGAGTTATATGAACTTGTTTATATTGTGTTTGTAGAGCATAGAGTCGGGTCTTAATAACACGGCCAGTGTTGCCAGAATATTTTCATGCTTTGTGTCAGAAAAACAGTAGACTGATACAAAAACCAGTAGAAAATGTATTTTATGAATACAGACTACATACATTGTGATTTTTACTATTTACAGTCATTTAATAATAATTACAGAAAGTAAACTGGTTATCAGTGAATCTTAACACTCAAACAACTCAAACAGGCTGGAGAGCCAAAAACTGGTTCGAGAGTCAAAACAGGAGTTCTAGTGCAAATACAGTAGACCAATTAAAGTGCGATTTCTTCTTCATATGCAGTGGATTGATTCACAATATTTCGCAGGCTAAAAGCATTTCGGCCGCGTTTTGGAAAACTTGATCTTCTTGTTTGCGTTATTGTGAGTAACATTATGATGTTTATTGCTGACTTTAATGAATACAATTTTCCATGCACGCACAATCATGAATATCATAACCTCAATTGTTTCAAAAAGGGTTTAGTTACCTTGCATTGAGGACGAATCTCGTCAACGGTGGATGTCGAAGCTTGGCTCTGCAACTTATTTCCGAAGATTGAGTTCTCTGGCGATCCCATAGATGGCGTCTTCGTAATGAAAGATGGCATCGCTCTCATTTACTCAGACTTGTTCTTTAACGACAGTTGAGTCCTGCAATGCATTTGTGGTTCAGTCTAGTACCTGACGAGACCTATGGCGGGTCGAAACAGCACTGTCTGGTGTTGAATCCAAAGCGATGCGACAATAATTTATTTTGCAGCGACACGGCTACGGCAAGTCTAAAAACTTGCAAACCACGGCTAATTAATATGAAAAGAGCAAACTGTATATTAGATAGTAAACGTGAAAGCTTATACACTATGTACATCCGTTATTGAAAAGTTACGTCATATCAAATATACAATAAAATGATCAGATATGAAGTAGATTCAATATCAGTGATTAATAATTTATCAAACTAATAATAACCGTCAACAAACTGTTGATCAATATGTATTGTATTGTTACAAAATCATCATGAATATAGTGGTAAACATAATATTTATTGTATTATGTTTGTTTGTAGGAAGGTTTTGAAATGAACAATATCGAACAGTTTATTTGATAAATATACCATCATGAAAATATTCATTGAATTATGGTTATCAAAATTCAGTTATCTTATTTGAGTTTTCCTGATGATTTTGGGCTTCAGCTCGCACTATGTCGCTATATGTAGTCTGTCTACAACATAACAATGTTCAAATCAATTATGAACTCAACCCGTAGAAAACTGCACTCTTCTATAAGTATATATGGATAGAGGTCTCAACTGTTTTTAATCAACAAACAATATTCTTCAACATGTTTTAATAAGTTGCTATTCACCTCTCTGTTCGCGAATGATTTCTTATTGACAGTGTGGAGTGCATTGGTTATCTTTTATCGAATTGAATGAAATAAGGACTTCATTTTCACTAGTGGATTGAAGCATCAGGTTTTTAGTGTTTCATAGATCGACATTTCATATATCCTTTACTTGTCAGAAGTATGTTCTTTCCTCATTTGTTCCATTTTTGTTCCACAACTATTGCATATACTTTCCGTAAATTTTGCTTATCTACGTTTTGTATCCCTACGATGTTTTTATTTATTGAAGCAAATATTAAGCATAACAGTGAACTACATTAAAATGTTTTCTATCAGACATCTATTTACGATTACTATTGCACCAGACAAAAATGCCAATTTAATAAAAAACAATAGAGGACGCAGGCTTCGAACATATTGAAGTGATGATGATGTGTTGTATAAATATACAGGGTATCCCACAATGTATTTCATGGCCAATATATTTACGATATCTGATAAAACAATAAAAAACACAAAAAATAATTATGAACTAGATCAAAGGTTCTATTACAAAACATAGCGATGAAACTGCTAGTTGCTATCATCATCTAGAACCCAAACGCATTTTTTTTCAAACTGCTCCTCACTTTGCGCATATTATTCTGAATTTTTCAATATGCAATTCACTATACCTCTAGGTTTGTGAAATTGAAGACAAGTTAATCAGAAAATGAATATTTTCCGAAGTGAAATAAGACTACTGATATTTGGGATTCACGCCTCAAGCTACACATGACTCATAGCGTAGTAGAACTCGTATTGTACAGTGTGCTCGAAGAACTGTCAGTCTAGATCTGCGACTTGTATCTCTTATTCTATTTTGCAGATCCAGTTATAAAAACTCTTTTCCATTTTTCATATCATCAAATGAATTTAGTAGGGTTGAATCTAGCCACTGGATCGGACTTCTTACACCAATGACTCATTTTGAAGTCATATGAAAGAGCATCATCGTGTTGCCAACACATGGTTCTTTGTTTCCCTAATGGATATCTCATAGCAACATAGTTCTTCTGCAGGAACTCCAAGTGCCGTTCACCTGTCAAAGTACCCTCAAAAAATGTCTAATAATTTGCCTGATACATAACCCACACCACACACTTATACCCCAGGAATCTTGAAGTGTGTTCTCTAACGATTTCCTATAGACCAGTAATGTGTATCATATTAAGGTACTTCCTTATTATCAAAATAGGATTATCAACCCACAAAATAATCAAAACATAGGACGGTTGCCAAGTATCACTTTCACCTGTTCAATCCAGTGCAGCTTCCTAAATCAGCGGAGTGCAATCTCTGAGAATAATTGTATTTCAGAACCTTGTTACCTGTGTTCTTTTGAGACTCAATGTACAGTACTATTGGTAATTCCAATATTATCGGTAAGTGGTTCCACAGATACTTATGGGTGGACAGCAACATTGGGGAAAATATTGATGCTTTTTTTCTTTTATTCTGTGGTGCAGCATGACACTATGGTTTCCAAATGGAAATTCGTCTCTTCGTAATTTAGTTCCCTACGATTGCTGGATAATATGACTCTCTTAACATTTCAGTTTTCTCTATCAATATCAAGAAAACATATCAGTATTTCCCGCAATGAAACAATTTGTTTATGATCAATGTTTTTTCAATAATTTTATCAATAAACTGTCAATATCATCAGTCGAATTGATTAAGATATTTGTTATTCCATTTGCTTGATTGTCATCAAATAGTCACTCATAGACTAATGTTTATTGAAGAAGAAAATAATACAAATCATGAAATTATGAAACAACGAAAATTAATTGGCGCTCCGGGTCACCTCATCGAACATGGCCAATTCTAAACAAAACCGCAAACATTCCATGTGGCGGTTCTGTTTAGGGAAAGAATTGACACAAATTCAGAGGTGGCATCAATGAAATATAGAACCTGGCCACCACTTAGTCCTTGTCGAATATGGTCAATTGTGAAACTTTCGAGGTTGTAATCAAGAATTATCTCAAAACATAATGAGTCCCATTTAGAAGGCGTAATGAATATAACTATATATATTACAAGAAGTTTTTCATTAGACTGTTGTCTTTGATTGAGTTGTCTGCCTGGCCCCATTTCATTGTAATTTTGCTATATTTTTTTATTCTTCAGCGTACATTTCTTTGGCGAAAGTAATAACAAGGATATCAGTGGGTTTTTTGTTGAGAAAACATGGACGACCACCCAATAGATCCTCCACGGAAGACCCATTTTTGTTCAAACCCTTCGGTTATAAATATGTTATATGACAATACATGTATAATGGCATGGAATGGCATTCTTTCGTAATTCACCAAAGGTTCCAAACAGTGCATCACAAAAGCTATAATCTAGTTGAAGACCTAAAGTAACAAAAGAAAATATCACGGCAATACATATTAAAACATTACTGGGCTGGTATATAATCAAGTTCGTATCGAAGAACATGAATATGTTCATAAATATTGTAATCAAAAAGCAACTTTTGTGCTTTATGATGCTCAGATCAGACCTCCTTTGGAGTATTGCTCACATGTATTAAGGTGCTAGATTCCATCCAGAAAAGAGCCATTCACCTGATTGGAGACACGAACATCACTTGCAACCTTGATAGTCCGGAACATCGAAGAAACGTTGAAGATTTCTTACTTTTCTACAGATATTTTCACGGGAGGTAGTCAAGTGACTTGGCACATTTGATTCCACCAAGAGCGGTACATATCAGAAATACGTGAAGGACTGTGGCTTCTCATCGTTTTGCGGTTCAACTCAGTACATCTCGAACTTCACTGTTCAAGAATCTTCCATTTGGAGAACTGCGTTTATGTGGAATAAACTCCCTGAGAACGTTTTTCCAAATGAATTTAATCTCCAGCGATTCAAATCTAACGTGACTCGCTACTTCACCACAGGCACCGCCCTTAGAGCAAAGTTTTTTTATGTAGTGCTTGTGTTATCCTCTCAAAAATCTCCAGAGAAATCCAGTGTTGCTCAACATTTCAGAATAGGTGAGAAATGCTTCAAACTGTTGAGACCGGTACATGATAACAAATTGTTCGAAAGTTTATGAATGAAAAGAGCTGAAATGAGTTCTATTAACGGTGTCAAAGGTCCTATATCTAACAGTAAGTTAGGTATGCAATTGGTTTTTTGTCTAAACATAATTGTCATTATTTGTAACTTCTCGCACAGTACCTTAGCCATTAATATCTCTTTTTCTATACACATTCAATATGTCAACTGATCTAGTTGAAGAAATGATCAATACAGTTTATTGTATGACTTTCACTATAAAAGGGTTTTACAAAAACTGCGACACGTGTTTCGCATAGTTTATGCTTGAAGAAGCTATTGTATAGCGAAACACGTGTCGCGATTTTTGTAAAACCTTTTTATAGTGAAAATCATACAAGAAACTGTATTGATTAGTTTTTTAATATGGATTTTCATCAAGTATCGGCCACTTCTATTCAATTATTGATCTAGTTGATATAAAACTGTTTTTTCATAAACTGTATTCATCTTATTGATTCAGTCTTTTGTAATATGCAATTGAAAATAAGGCTCATGTATCTCAAGCGATTTTCACCTACCACCGTACTTTGGGTGACGACACAAAGTGTTTTCTATATTTCTGTATACGAAAGTGTAATTTGTTTACCAAAGCATAACCTAAATGATATATTTTTTATTTTCATTAAGGCGTTTCTAAGCGGGCAACATTTTTACTGCAATATGTTGCAGCAATATTCGCAACTATAGCCCAGCCATCATAATAACATTGGCAGGATATGGTCCGGCAATATATATTTCGGCAATATTTACCTATAACAGTGTGACGCATGTAATCAAAATTAGTTTGTTTCGTAGACGAGCTACATAACCGGGCAACAATGGCTGACGACGAAATGATTCTTTTCGCGGCGGCTTATATTGTTTTAAAATAAGACGAAAAGTTAAAGAAAAAAAGAGAAGATCGTGGATTCGACCTTACTTCAATAGGCGTGAAACTTTAGATAACTTAAGTCTGGAAATAAGTCTTGATAATAAGTTATTTAAAAACTTTTCAAGAATATCAAAGAGTGATTATGATTTTCCTTTATACAAAATTGGACCAAAAATAAAAAGAAATGAAACAAACATGAGAAAAGTAATACCTGTTACCACAAGATTGGCGATAACTCTACGGTTTTTAGCTTGATGTATTTGTTCAGAGTGTCACATTCGTCGATTTCTGTTATTGTTTCAGAAGTTTGTGCAGCCTAAATAGAAGGATTAAAAGAATATATGAAGGTAAATCAACATTGATTTATTAAGTAATAATAATAGTAAGTAAGTAGTAATAATAATATAGTAAGTGATAGTAAGAATTTAAATAAAGAATCACTCATCACATTGGTGGATAGTATCCGACACAAGTGTCTCATAAGCAAAATTTGTAGTAAACGCAGTTGGATCTGGAGTGTTCATACTGAGGACTGATAATGGATTGGAAAGTATTTTGCGTTGCCTGGGAGTTTGAATGGAATCTGTCTAAATATTGGCTTTGTGGAGTGCTAGCTCCGCTCCTGCTATCGTTGTTAGGACTCTGTAACGGTGTACTGGTAGACGAACATTGTTTTCTATACATTCCCATGTCACAATCAAAGATAATTTGCATTATTTTTAGTTCTGCCTGAGCACAGGTGTGAGCATCATATTTGCTTAACTTGTTTGCTATATGCTCTCCAAAACCACTATATTCATTTCTCCTTTTTTCACCAGCATCACGTATAATCTGTTGAGCCCTTCCTAAAATTGGATCTGCAGTCTTAGTGCTCTTAGAGACACGTGCTTTTGTAGTGGGATGTGAGGATAGCAGAGAGTCCGATGTTTCTGAATCAACATATTCTTCTTGGTCAGCACTGTTGTCAGTGTCTGGGATTTCAGTCACCAGAAAATGCAAGAAATGCTAAATAATATAAAGAAAAAATTATCTAATTAAATTTCTTTATTAGATACAGAATTTAGATGAAATGACCTACTCAGTGCCGAAAACTAAGTTAGAAATAAATAATTAAAAAATTGCAGCAGGTTGATTTTTACTCAAAAAAATAGGTTCCTGAATTGGCGCATAGTTTAATTAATTTTTTTTTTCAGGTGCCCTCAAAAGTGGAAACAAGTCGCGAAAGATTTCGAGGATCGTTGGAATTTTCCTCACTGTTTGGGTGCAATGGATGGCAAGTATATTGCAATTACTTGTCCACCGAACAGTGGTAGTCAATATTTCAATTATAAACAGTATTTTAGCATAGTGCTATATGCTGTAACAGATGCATGTTACAATTTTTTGTATGTACATGTTGGAGTTCAAGGAAGAATATCCGATGGGGGAGTTTTTAGGCATACAACTTTTGGGAAAGCACTCCTAAGCCAAAATCTTAACATACCGCCTCCTGAATCCCTCCCTGGTCAAGTAATGTTAACACCGTACGTTTTCCTGGCAGATGATGCATTTTCTTTAACCGAGAATAATTGTAAGCCCTATACTATAGATTTGAACGTAGAGTCTCCTGAACGTGTATGTAACTACAGGATATCCAGGGCACGCCGAATTGTGGAAAAATCTTTTGGTGTCTTGGCTTCAGTTTTCCGTATATTACACACAACTATTAATGTTGACTTAAAACATGTGCAAAGTATAGTTCTAGCTTGTGCATATTTGCATAATTTTCTGCAGCGAAACACAACAGCACAAGCACTATATTCACCACCTGGGTGTTTTGATCGTGAAGACATATACGTTGAAACAGTAACATCAGGTTCATGGAGATTGGATGAACAACACTTAGCAGATTTAACAAAACTGGGGAGAAATGCAACCACAAGAGCAAAAGCAATGAGAGACGAGTTTA
>WOGL01001910.1:0-10616 GCA_015342145.1 Leptinotarsa rubiginosa | reverse complement strand
CAGTTATACATGTTGGGAAATCCCAACCTTCTCCCGGTTCTTTCCCTTTTCTTATTACCTCTTCCTTTCTTTTCTCTCATTTTTATTTTTTTAATTTTTATTCATTTTTTTACTATTATTTTTTTCTATCTTCACGGCCCAAAATTTCACAACTTTCACAACCCCATCCCCCACATGGCGACGGCCCTGGGTGTATAATTTAACAAGAGGATCCTATGAACGAGATGTTAAACAAGAGAATCCTGTAAATTCATTACAGCACATGCAATAATCCCGAATATCACTGAAAGAAAAAAAAATCGCAAGAGGACCTACTTGTCTTATTTTTTTTATTATAAAAATATTAAATATAAAATATTAAAAAAATAATTGAACTGTTTTTCTTGTCCTCTATTTTTGTAACTGTTCTTTGTTTATTACTATGCACAAAATGATGTTACTTAAATAGATAATTGAATAATACAAGAAATAGATTTAAGAGTGTATATTTCAAGTAAAGAAACAATAAAATACTTTTGACAAAGTGATATTATTCTAAGTTCATGTGAATAAAGAATATTTGATTTTGACTTCAGTTTTTTCTTTAGTCTTTGCAGTTTCAAAAAACTGCTAACTTTTGTATAAGTTCATTAACATAGTCACTATCGTATGTCACTACAACAATGTCTACATTTTTTGTTTGTTCAAACTTTCTATCAGCAACACAAAAATAACACTTCTTCAGACCAGCTGCATGCAATTGTAACTGAATCTGTGCCTTATATTTTTCTAAGTGAACACCATTTTTTAAGTAATTGTACTTTGTTCTTGTCTTGGAAGGACATTTTATTTCAATGACTGCATCTTTAACTATGCCATCAGGGGAGGCTGCAATCATTGGATAATCAGCATATATAAAAAGTCCACAGGGATTGATTTTGTTTTTCTGTTTGTTTCCTACTGTGTTTCCTACACAGTTCCAAATTTCTGCCTTTTTTCATAGCATCAGTGTCAGGTACTTTTGCACCCATTATGGTGGCTGTCAATGACCCCTCTAGTGAATGGCAAACACTCACTTCATGTGGCTTTGAAGCTGTTATGCTGCTTTCATTCTGCTTCCTTGTTGCTTTTTTGATGGTTTTGTTCACAGCTTCAGTGAATGTTTTCCTCATCACACCTAATACTTTGTCAAACTATGCTTTGATTTCTGGTAGTTGTTCCATTAAAAAAACAATGCAATGAATACTACATTACATCACTGTGTTTATAATAATCTTGGTGTTTAAGCAACTCGCAGTTGTTAATTTTTCTTTTTTTGGCTTCTGTTAGGAATGCATCATCATTATGACATAATGATCTCTTGAGGACGCTAACTTGGTTAGCAAAACGAGCGTAGAGAGACCGTAATTTTTTGTTCTGATGTTGGGAAAGTTTTTCAATAGACTATCATACTGATACAAAAGCTGACCTAATGAAAGGAAACAATAACTATACTTGGGATCATATATTGGCATGCCTATTTCCGCTCATTGCAACAATATGCCGACATATGTATCATTGAAAAGCATAATAATTTTAACGTAAAGTTTTCCTATACAATAGATTGGAATAGTTGGTAGAACAGGTGCGGGAAAATCATCTCTTATATCAGCCTTATTTCGTCTGGCGCCAATAGAAGGATCAGTGCTCATTGATGATGTGGACACTAAGAATCTAGGATTCACAGATTTGAGACGATCTATTTCTATCATACCTCAAGAACCATCACTCTTTGCAGCAACTATGAGATACAATTTGGATCCTTTCAATGAATTCGATGATGCCAAACTCTGGAAAGCACTTGAAGAAGTAAGTAATTCAGACCTGAATTATAGATGTTATGGAGTTTGTAATATATCTGTATATATAACAATGGGATAACTTTTATGAAATTATCATACGAAAACCTATACCATATTAGGAAGTTATGCAGAATGAATCAGAAATATGCTCATGTTGAATATATTCTAAATTCACCTACCCGGTGACTGAATACGTCGAATGTAGGATTAAAATGGGTGAGAAACACAAGAAAAGTATTAACTCTAATCAAAAACTTTTATACAACTTGACTTATTTTTTCAAGGGACAAAAAATGTACAAAATCAATCAAATAGCATAAACTCAGAGTGTACAGAAAATATATGAACTATATAATGTTGATTTCAAAGCTCCATCTGTTCAGAAAATTAAGCTTGAATTATTTTCCCCTTTCCTCTCAAGTACTTTCGAAAAATGTTGTAAACTGTTTGGTTCCGAACGTTTTACGACTTTACTCTTTTTCAAATTTTATATCTGATATTGCACTATTTTCTGTGAAGTCTCGATTAGTGAATGACTTTTATCATATGCAGAATTATATTGAAAATGTATTGCTGCAATAGAAATCTTATCAATATGCGATCAACATTACACTGTTACAGTTCAGTAACATAGATATCAATCAACTAACGAAGGTTTCTACAGACTGTCACGATTTATAATTGAATTTGTTCATCACTTAAAATTTATTGGTAGTGCTTTCTCTAGCTAGACATTATTTTCCTATAACTTATTTTCTGATTGATTCTGCCGTTTCTTGATGAAGATCCATAATAATTAAATAAAAAAAATCTTACGATTTGATCTTCACAAACTTTATTTCCGAAAATATATCACATATATCACGACATGTTTGTATTGAATGACATACTGAAAGTAAATTTTATTGTATACTCTAATTTTTATATGCCTCACATAATCACAAGTAAGACACGCAGGTCTTCGATCATAATTACCTGGAGCATCTACTCAACTTTCATATACCTAATGTACATCCTCAAATTATGATTACCTAGATCTAGAGCATATTATATCACTTCTACATCAATAATACAATGTTTCTAAGAAAGCAAATTCAGTAATAGAGATCTATTGATATCCAATTGGTCACTCAGTGAAATGTTTGAATTTTTAAGTTTATCAATTTCCATTGCGCTCAAGTAATCAGGCATAAAAACCTTTATTTTCTGTAAGTAAACTTTCGAAATCTCTGTTATAGATATGATTTTTTTCTAAAAGATGATTTGAATATGTTGAACTTGTTTTCTCATTTACATAGCTCATATGATGTTCCTGGACGCGATTCCTAAATGTTCTGCCAGTTTGACCAACATTTAACTTAGGACAAAATCTACAGTTTAATGTATATACTCCTGATTTCTCGAATTTGGATGTTTTGTCTTTATTATTTTGGAGTAAATTCCCCAACGTATTACCTGTTCTATATGCAATTTTAATATCTTGTTCATTCAAAAATGATTCCTCATTTTTGTCAAAAATATGTTGACGCTTTATGATTTTGATTATCTGACTTGTCAGTAGAAAAAACCTCCTGAATTGCTTTTGCGTCCACTTTTTGGAAAGTATTTTGTCTATTAATTCAGCTTTATTATCCCTTGTTTAATGCAATTTGCTTAATGATATTGAGTTCTTTATTGAAATTATCTACTGTAAGAGGAATATTGAATCATGCTATTAAAAGATGCTATTTTGTGTTGAAGCGAATGGGTAGAATCGTAATGAATAGTAAACATCCATATGGGAAAGTTTTTGATACTAATTGTCAATTCCAAAAATAGATTGAGTTTAAATTGTCTGCTTCTACTTCAATAGTGAATTTAATATTTACATGTTTTTTTTAATATCCTCATGAAAAATATCTAATTGTCTCTTAGTACCTGTGAAACATACCAAAACGTCATTCACGTATCTACGCCAATACAAGAAATACATAAACGAAGGATGCTCAAGAGTCGACTTCTCTAGGTTATCCATGAAAATTTCCCCAAGTAAGGGGCCCAATATATTTTCCATAATTGAACCTTTTAGAGAGGAATAAATATTGTTATTGAACTGAAAATAATTTTGTTTGAGACATAACGACAGAAGGTCAATGATTTCTTTTTTCATAACTGGGTCTACTCTATTTTTATCTAATAATTCTATAACTGAAGTACTAGTATCATCAGTAGGTATGCTAGAAATAGATTCTGGACATCGAAGAATATTAGTTTTGCATTGTCTGGTAAAGTTATGTTCTTTATCTTATTTATCAAGTCTATAACGAAACATGCATAGGCACCGCAAGTCATATGAATTCCATAGAATGAATTCAGGTTGAAATTTACTATGGTTCATGATAATACTGATTATTATTTCTGATAATTTGACTGATGGTCAGTAGAATGAAACTAGTGGTCTAATCGGAAAACTCTGTTTGTGCAGTTTTATAAGGAAGTACAATTTTGGGGTTTCATCAAAGGTAATTGGAATTTTACCCTTGAATTTTTCAAAAAATCTTTCACTTGTCTTTGGCAAGAATCAGTCAGATCACCTTTCAGTATTTCAAAATTTCCTGAATTCAAGATCTAGGGTTTTGTGGACGTATTCATGTCGGTCAATAGCAATCATAGTATAGCCTTTATCTGCTCTGGTTAATATGGCATTGTTTCTTTCAATTTCACCACGTATAGATTTCACAAGCTTTGATTCATTCGTAAAAACACCGTCTTCCGAAAATTCTTATTTTGGGATATGTGACACCTGGTATTTGTTATTAATGTTAATCAATGTCTCTCCTACTGACATTTATGTTTCAATTCCCAAAATTTCAAAGTTATTAGTGCTAGTTTCATTTCTAATGTTATATTTGAAACCTTTTTTTATCAACAAATATTCAGTGTCTATGTACTGGACCTTCGATAAATTTATGAACCTGTCATAAATTTGATGATCAGTGGAATTGTTTCCAATAGCTGGAGGTTGTTTTATCGATCGGTGAATTTTTTTTTGAATGCAGTATTTTTCATCACTACACGAAAATCCTTAAGGCGCTCTCCAAGCGGAGCCTGTGCGAAAGTAGCGATTCACATTGGATTTGAATCGCTGAAGATTGAATCGATTTGAAAAAACGTTCTCAGGAAGTTTATTTCACGTAAACAATGTTCTCCAGATGACAGAGTTCTTAAACAGTGAAGTACGACGTGTACTACCTTGAGGTATATATTGGCGTTGTCCCTCTTGCTTTATTCCAGTTTGCGCAGTTCATTCATCCACTTTATTTTTTTCGCTTTTATGCCTTCTTGTGCTGCCTGGCTTCTATTCAATGTTTTCAATTAGATAAATCTTGGAAATACTTCTTACTTGATGCAAATGTTGAAACACCAGATAGTTTCTTGGCCTTGTGATCTTTTAAGTTAATTCTATGAAAACTGGAAGACAGAAAGAGGGACAACGCCAATATACACCTTGAGGTAATACACACGGAATTACTTCATAGTAACTCCAAAATCCAAAATTGTACTCACTAATAAAACTGCACAGAGTTATCTGATTAGACCAGTAGTTTCCATTGTCACTGCACCATCAGTGAAATCATCAGAAGTTTAATCAGTAAATTCACGAACCGTAATCAATTTCAACCTCAATTCACACTACGGAATTCATATAACTTAATAAATAACATGAAGAACATAACTTTACCGGACAACGCAAAATAAATATCATTCGGTGTTCAGAATCTATTTCCCAGCATATCTCCCGATGATACTATTACTTTAGTTATAGAATTATTAGACAAAAATCTAGTGAACCCAGTCATGAAAAAAGAAATCACTGAAAATTCTGGGAAATTCGTTGAGTCCCTTACTTACGTAAATTTTCATGGATAACCTACAGAAGTCTATTCTTTAGCATCCTTTGTTTAAGTATTTCTCGTATTGGCATAGATATGTGAATGACGTTTTGGTATGTTTCACAGGTAATAAGATACAAATAGATATTTTTCATAGGTATATTAACAAAAATGATAAGAACATTGAATTCATTATTGAAGTAGAAGCAGACAATTCAAACTCAAAACGTAATTTTTCAATTTATCTCAAACCTTTCCATACGGATATTACTAATCATTACGATTTTACCCATCCGTACCAACACAAAATACCATCTTTCAATAGCAAGATTTAAAGATTATTCAATGTTTCTCTTTTAATAGATAATCAAAATCAAAATTATAAATCTTTACTATACCTTGGAGAAACAACGGAAAAGGTGACTTCATTATTGAATAAACAAGATATTAAAATTGCATATAGAACAGGTAATATGTTGGGAAAGTTAGTTGAAAATAATAAAGACAAACACTCAAATTCGTTAAATCAGGATTATATAGTAGATTTTGTCCTAGGGTATATGTTGGTCAAACTGGAAAAACATTCAGGAATCGCCTTCAGAAACTATCTACATATGAGCTATATAAATGAGAAAACAAGTTCAGCATATTCAAATCATCTTCTATAATAAAATCATAGGTATCTTTGAAGGAGATTTCGAAATTTTTCACATATAGAATGAGGGTCAATCGGAAGCAATGGAAATCAATTAACTGAAAAATTCAAACATTTCACTGAATGGCCAGTGGATTTACCGAACTTGTTTTCTTAGAAACCGACATTGTATTATTGATGTAGAAGTGATGTAATATAGTTCAGGTAATCATAATTTGAGGATGTATCTTAGGTTTATAAAAGTTGAGTAGATATTAGGCAATTATGATTAAAGAAGTACCTGAGTAGGTACCTCTCACTTATGATTACGTGGAAAAGGTATATAAAATTAGAGTGGAGGATACTTTTTTGAACAAAACACTTTTTTTAAATCCAGTAACATGCAACGAACTGATAGATATTATATCTAAATTAAAAAATAATTGCTCTCCTGGACCGGATAAAATAAACACACAAACTGTAAAGTCCATACATTTGCATATTATTAAACCAATGGAATATTTAATAAACCTATGTTATGCAAAAGGAAAAATCCCTAAGCAATGGAAACAGGCTATTATCACACCCGTATATAAGGCAGGAGATCGAGGATTACCGGGCAATTATAGGCCAATCTCTGTAATAAATACTTTCACAAAAATCTTTGAGCACAGTATTAAAAGAAGGCTTATCAACTTTTTCGATGCAAATGATGTATTAACCGATAGTCAATACGGATTCATAAAAAAATCAAATACGGAAAATGCTGTTCTAGACTTCGTGAGGAGCGGCGTGGAGGCACTGGACAGATCGGACAGATGCATAGCCATTTTTCTTGACCTTGCCAAAGCCTTTGACACCGTTTCCCACGAAATTCTCTTGCATAAGCTATATAGGTATGGAGTTCGGGGTTTGACACTTGATTTACTTCGAGACTATCTATCAGAGAGAACACAAAGAGTAAAGATAAACGAAGAACTTAGTGATTTCTCAACAATTACCGCTGGTGTACCACAGGGTACTGTATTAGGACCTATTCTATTCTTGGTATACATAAATAGTATTAGTAAAATTAAAAACTTTCAGGGACATATTATATCCTACGCTGACGATACGGTCATTATCTTCTCAGGGGACTCATGGCAAGGAGTCTACAGAAAAGCGGAAAATCAAATGAAAAAGATGAAAGCATGGCTCGATTATAATCTTCTTAGCCTAAACGTTGGAAAAACAAAATTTATGACAATCACTTTAACAAAAAGCGACCAACCAAATGAAAAGTTTTTGAAGATACATAAAATAAATTGCGCTCAAAATATCTGCCAATGTCCTACGATCGAAAAATCGATTAAACTTAAATATTTAGGAGTCATAATTGATCAGCATTTACGATGGGATGAGCATACGCAGTATATGATCAAGAGACTAAGGCAACTCATTCACAAATTTTACTCCCTGAGAGATATCCTAACCCGTAAGAACATGCTTACCTTATATTATGCACTGGCAGAGTCTGTTCTTAAGTATTGCATTACAGCATGGGGAGGAACTTTTGAAAAAAATTTAGGAGGTTTACAAATAATGCAAAACACATTACTGAAAATTATCTGTAAGAAGGACCGTTTATTTTCCACAAAAAAGCTGTATGAAGAAATCAACTTATTCAACATCAGAAGTCTCTACTCTTACTCTTGTTTAATATGGATATTTCATAACAAAGTAAATTACCAAAGTTCAACTATTGAAAAAGAGACCAGATCTGTTATAAAAAGGTCTATCCATCTACCTTTATTCAAAAAAAGTCATTCACAGAAATCTGTATATTACTTTGGCCCAAAACTTTTCAATTTACTACCACCCGAGTCCAGGAATATTATAGACATAAAGAAATACAAAATTGCTATAAAATCATTTCTACGCTACAATCAACTTATTATTGAAAAATTATATTGAACACATATACTTGAAAGCTCCATTCTCCAGAAATATCAAATGTATATATAATGTCTGACAGAATAAAAATCTCCTTTTAAAAAAGGGATACCTATCACAACACAAGCACATTTGCGCTTAGGTGAAAGGTCCCAATATATGAAAGAGGATAAGAAATATTTATATATTATTATTAATTTTGTATTATTATTAATTTGTAATTATTATTTTGTAAAGTCAATTTTTTTTGTAAAGTCAATAAAGTCAATATCTGGACCGCTGTTGACGGCCTACAATTCCAGAGCGATGCTCAGGCGATAGTTTTTTGGTCAAAATACAGCAATTTTGAAACGAACTTTGCTGCCAAACGCTTCATTCCCAAAACTTCCGAAAAAATTGCTTGGGATTAGCCAACTGATATGCCGACATTTTCAGCAACTTCTCTAATAGTTTCTTCACTTTCCCAACACTTTCATCGGTTGTTGATGTGCCGGAGGGTCCTGGGCGAGCCTCGTCATTCCACATCATAGTGTAGGAAAGATACGAGTTTCATGACGTACCTTTTTTGAATTAGTTACATAACTTACATATTTTGTTTTGTGACTGACTTTTTGCAACAAACTGCAGCATTAATTTTTTAACGTTTTCAGGTGGTGAGGTAATTATTGATGCTTCTCAAGAAATGATATCATTAGGCTTGTGTAATATTTTGGGAAGCTTTGTCAAAGCCATGCCCAGCTGTGGTGCATTCACCAGATCTGCCGTGGCAAGCAGCAGCGATGTACGGTCACCTCTTCAAGGAATTTACTCTGGTAAGTATAGTGTGTCACTGAACAATATGTGAAGAAAAAGAAGTCTTGGGGACTTGGCACATTTGATTCGATAAAGATCGATACATATAAGAAATACGCGATGGACTGTGGCTGCTCATCGTTTTGAGGTTCAACTCAGTACACCTCGAGCTTCACTCTTTCATTTGAGGAACTGCGTTTATGTAGAATAAACTTCTTGAGAACGTTTTTTCAATTGGTCACGTGTGGTCACGTGGTCAATGGTCAATTCGAGGATATCTTGGGTGTATTACAAATCTTTCAGTATTTTTTTCAGAAAAAAACCACTGCAATTTCTGTTCAATATACTTATGGGCACAACGCAACGCATTCACACATAAAAAACTTAATTTATTTTAAAACGTACTACCTACTCTTGCTTGTACTTTCTGGATTGATTCATTTCAACGATATTTTACTGCGAATTTTTTGCATCTAATATGTAATTCAAATGTACAATATTCCTTGAAAAATATTTGTTTTGCAATAGTCATCAGCGGCCTTAGGCGATTATGGTTCGCGATTGTATTTTTATTACAATAATCTTATGAGTATATTTCAAATTTTTAGTCGTGATAAGACAGTAACAAACGGATAATAAATCTACGTTGTTTAACACTTGTTCTGGGAAAATATTAAATTTGCAATAGATACATCTTAGTTGTGCGGTATGAATTCTTGAGTTTTTTATAACTGATTTGTTCAAATATTTAATATTTGTATAAAGCTAACATTGTAGGCTATGTTATATTTTGATCTGATTTTATTTAGGTTTCTCTTGCGTTTAATTGACACACTAATATAGAAGATGATTTTGATAACTTTTGACAACGTGAAAAGTACATATTGATTGAATTTGTTAATGTCAATATGGATGATATTATTTCATCTAATCGATTCATAATTAAAATTGTTCAGTGTCAAAAAATAATTGATTGAAAACGAATATACCTTATAAGTAAAAACGTCATAAAAGTTCCTGCCTTGTTCTCTTCAAAGTTAAATAAATTTGTTCACAGGTCAACGAAAGGATTGTTTATAAAAATAATTTTTCATTTGATCAGTTCCTTTGTGAAACTTTTTCCATATTGACAAACTTATTAAAAATTTTCTGCCATTATTGAAGCACTACGTAGATATCTAAAATTGAAACCAGAAATAGCAAACATTTTTTAGACTCACATATTCTTAGCTGGATTAAATATTATTGAATATATGGGGATCATGCTGTGAAAATACCTTCAACAAAACTTTCATTGTTTATAAGAAAGCATTAAAAGTACTGTATCTTCTTCCAGAAACAGATTAAACAGATACAAGGCAACATAATCTGTTTCATCTCGATGCTGCAAGTTTATAATGGACAAAAAAGATTTAATGATGATTCTCTTTGTGCTTTGAATAAATTGCCATAAAAAACTGTGAAAATATCGTACCTACTAGGACCTAGATGATGACAATACGACCAGCTGTCGAAAGCGCTCGCATATAATTAAATAGAAGTTATAAAGCTTCAAATCCTCTTTGT
>WOGL01001909.1:0-10618 GCA_015342145.1 Leptinotarsa rubiginosa | reverse complement strand
GGACCTCCCTGTGAATTCAATTCAGGAGCGAGTCTACAGAGGAGATGGATGTCAAGTTTACGACTCCAACGGACCTCCCTGTAAACTTAGTTCAGGAGCGAGTCTACACAGGAGATGGATGTCGAGTTCACGACTCCAACGGACCTCCCTATAAATTTAGTTCAGGAGCGAGTCTACAGAGGAGATGAATGTCGAGTTTACGACTCCAACGGACCTCCCTGGAGGGTCGAATAGACCAACTCACTTTGGACCTAACCTAACCTAACCTAATATTGACAGAGGTGATGGTTGGGGCCAATCCATCAAGTAGTTTGCCTGTAGCTTTGTGAGAAATTTGGAAGGAGCGTCTGGTTCCAATGCCGTTTTCCAACCTTTACAATTTTTTTATACTTTGCAGGAAAAAAGTGGTCCTAATCAGTCTCCATGTTTTGGGTGTGAATACCAGAGCTAAACTTCAATCGCCAATGCTTAGCGAGACTTTTAACCATTATAAAAACGATAAATTGGTCTATCAAGCTGAGCAAGAAATCAGTTTTTCAAAACTTCCACCAGAAATGCATTGTGGTCCTCATGCTATTGTAAATGAATCAAACAAATTCAAACAGCGGTTCAAAATTAATGAAATGTATAGTGAAACTTTTTTTTTTGTTTACATTCAATGGAAAGCGTGATGCATTCTCCTGCAATCCATCAACCACCGAAAAGTGAATTCCAAGAGAAAAATAGGCGTATATAATGACATTTCCAAATGGCCCGCTCACTCTGTCTAATTTCCCTGGAGCATTTCTTTGCTTCTTATTGCAGGAGCGTTATTCAATCGAGTTAGTGTAAAATCATTTCCTGAATATACGAGGTCATTTAGACTGGTCCCCGCTTCCATTACGCAGACACGCCAGTTTCAAGAAATCAATTCCAAACTGCTCCAGACCGTTCAAATTGCTTTTCTTACTTTATTTCGGTCGTTCAATATGCCTTTCTTTGGTTGGAAGACAGCCGAACATCAGGAGAATTACTTTTATACAGCTGTACAGATTTGTTTGATACAAATTTCGAGATGGGATCGAAAGAGGTTGAAGCAATATCTTTGAAGTGATTAGAAATAAGTGAGTGAGTTTCAATTGAAAAATGGAAGTAAATCAGTGAGATTTCAAATTTTCACAATTCACATGCGATATTCTCCAAAAATTTGTGTTGGGATGTGTGTCTGGAAACGCAATTCTCACATTCATTCAACATAGGTCATGACCAAATACATAACAACTTTACCGCAGCCCCTTACGAGAAAAACAAAGTCATTCATTGAAGACTCTGGATATTTCATCAGAAAGATGATATATGTGAAGTTACGTACAGGAGTCACCCTAGTGAGCTTTGACGTGATCAAAGTTTTTGTTTCTGTCGAAGACATTGGATTTAAATCGCTGGAGATTGAATCCATTTGGAAAAACGTTCTCAGGAAGTTTGTCTCACATGGAACCAATTCGAAATCACTTCTAGATCCTCAGTAAGATATGCAACTTTCTGCTGATGATGAAGATGTGCATCAGCGTTGATGGTGAAAGTGTTCCAGAGATATCCATCGACGGCCAAATGCAGAAAACGTTTTTTCAGGAAGCTGGAGAGCGATACACAGAAAGAATCCGACAAGCCATAGCATCAAAATTTGGCCAGCAAAACCACACACGGTCAAAGGCCTTAGAAATATCAAACGCAACAGCTCTTGATTCTTAATGTTTCTCGATTGCTTTATTCTAAATATGGGTGACATATTATATAAGGTCGCCTGTTGATCTTTGTTTCTGAAAGTCATAGTGATGATCGCTCGAAATCACTGATATAGCAAAGCGACTGATTTATAGTTATTTGTAAGATTCTTTTTGTCCTTTTTGGAAATAGGCTGAACATGAGCAATCTTTCAGCAAGAAGAAAAAACACCTTATTCGTTATACAGGTTGAAAATTCTGCAAAATCCTTGACAGACAACTTTTCAAACAAGTCATTAACCTAGGGCACCCCTGATCGAAATTTTGAAACAGCCTAATATCAACAAGGCATCTGGCCCTGATGAAGTGCCCGTCATTGTATTCAATAGGTGCGACTTTTCAACATGTCTTACAAGAAAGAGGTTTCGTTCTCCTTGAGAGATTGCTCGCGTTTGACCTATTTCCAGAAAGGGCTAAAAAAATGTTTCAAATAACTATAGACCAGTCGCTTTGCTATTAGTGATATAAAAAATCATGGAGAAAGTCGTAAACTATCATATCCTTACTATATACTTGGAAAGCTTCAACATCTTGAGGATCATCAATACGGTTTTCGGAAACAAAAATCAACTGGCGACCTTCTATCGTATGTCACCCTTATTTGGAATAACGCAATCGATAAAATACGGAGAATTGAGAGCTGTTGCGCTTGATATATCTAAGGCCTTTGACCGTGTGTGGCATTGGGGTTTGCTGGCCAAACTTCAATGCTATGGTTTGTGAAATGATTTTTGTGTATGGCTTCTCAGCCCCCACGGTTCCATATTGACTCCAACACCATTTTTATTGTATATCAACGACTTATTGGAAAAAACGAAAATCCAATACATTGCTTTGCTGACGACATCATACTTGTCTCGTCATTCCATTTGGATTCCAGTACATCGGCTAGGGAGGCAGCAGGAGGTTGCATATCTTACAGAGGATTTCGAATAGGGGTGGAAGTAACCAGGTTCGATTCACTGCCACAAAAACCCAGGCATCGCTTTTCTCCAAGAAAATAAATGCCTCCAAACCGGATATAATAATGTCTGATCAGACAATTCCGTTTTCTGCTTCGATAAGTTTGTTGGGGGTTGAAATGGATATCAATATGTTTCGACACAATCATGTCGCTGGAATTGCAAAGGCTGTTTCTCAAAAGCTTGGAACACTGTTCCGAACCACAAATCTGTACACATCTCAGCGACTTTTGATGCTTCATAAAGCTCAGATCAGACCTTCTTTGGAGTATTGTTCTCATGTATGGAGCTCTACTTTCATACATTCCCTGAAGTTGCTGGATACCATCCAGAAAAGAGCCATCCGCCTGATTGGAGACACGAACATCACATGCAACTTTGATAGCCTGAAACATATCTTTTCTAAAGATACTTTCACGGGAGGTGTTCAGGTGACTTTCACCAAGAGCGGTACATATCAGAAATACGCGACGAACTGTGGCTTCTCATCGTTCTGAGGTTCAACTGAGTACACCTCGAACTTCATTGTTTACGAACTCTTTCGTCTGGAGAACTGCGTTTATGTGGATTGAACTTCCTGAGAAAGTTTTTCCAAATGGATTTAATCTCCAGTGATTCAAATCCAATGTGAGTCGCTACTTTCGCATAGGCACCGCTCTAAGAGCGCCTTAAAAAATAACAGTAATACTTACAAAACACTAACGTATGAAGAAAAATAGACATATGGAAAATAACAAGTCGAACATGGACATAATGATAATAATAATAGCTTCATTATTCAACAGCTACCCATCTATACGACAATAAAAAAAATTACATTCACAATGCTTAAATTTGAACAAAGAGAAATGAATTGAGAGAAAAACAATTCTTATTACCTAAATCAAGTACATGTTTGCAACTCTTATGGTATTATGGAGGTTTATGGAGGATATATCATAATGTACATTAAAGTTGATTTGTTTCAGAATGAGCAATGCATGAAAAATTGAAAATATTTTTTTTAAATAAGCTTGAAACAGTAACGATCGAAAAATACTAGTATTGGCGTGAAAAAAGCGTGGGCGCTTTGTGCCATATTTTTTGTATATATAGCGCCCACGCTTTATTACACGCTTTATATTAGCTTCACCTGTATGTATGTAAGTATGATTGTTTGTATGTATGTTTGTTTGTAATTCGGCATTATTGCTTGATCTATTCGCGGGCAGATGGCCCCGTACGTAACATCATTGATATTTCTTGATCTATTCGCGGGCAGATAGCGCTGTATGTAACTATCAATTATTGCTTGATCAATTTGCGGGTAGATGGCACTGTACGTAACTATCAATTATTGCTTGAGCAATTCGCGGGCAGATAGCGCTATACGTAACCTGCTCGTTAGGTTGCTCAAAAGAAAATCAAAATAAGAAACATTTTAAGAATTATAAGTGTTGGCGAAATTTTGTTGTTGTGTTTTGCTACAGATGAAATATTTAAATATTTTCAATTACCCGTGATTCAGTATAAAAAAAAGTTTTGAACAAAACGGAAGATACATTTCAAAATCTTATTCGATTATTTAAAAGCAAACCAGAATATGGGTTTCAACAATGAAAACTTTATCGTAAATTGTATACCTAAAAAATTCAGTTACTTAAATATTTCAAAATATCGAAAACTTAGAATTAAGGTGCTTGACATACATATCAAATCAAAAGATTGATTTGAAAAATGAAATTATTCACTGAAAAAATATTTTCAGTGCATTAATATTTTGAATGAAACTTCGAATCAAAACATCAAGACTGAATTGTTTTTTGAAATTATTACTGCAAATTCTCTCTTTACTTCGAAACAAATTTTTACAACTGTCCGCCCTCTGTTGGAGACTTACTACATCTCAGTATCACCTCAAACTTCATTATGTTGTTTGAGAGGAATTTTACATTCGTGCGCCGTCTGTTATAGATTTATAATACTAGGGACTAGAACTTAAAAAAAAAAATTTTGACAATAAATCAGACTAAAAAGTGAAAAATAAATATTGTTCTGAAAACAAAAACTGAAAAACACGCTTTTAAAGAACATCGAATTATAAAGTTGAAAATATATTTTTTAAATAAGCTTAAAACAATAACGAACGGAAAATACTAGTATTATTGTGAAAAAAGCGTAGACGCTTTGTGCCATATTTTTGTATATCAAGCGCACGTCGCTTTTTTCACAATAATTCTTGTATTTTTCGTTCGTTATTGTTTAAAGCTCATTAAAAAAAAAAAATTCAACTTTTCAGTTCGATGTTTCTTAAAAGCGTGTTCTTTAGTTGTTTCTTTAACTATATGTATTCACAATAATACTAGTATTTTTCGATCACTATTTTTATCTTATTCAAAAAAAATTAACTTTTCAGTTCGATGTTATTTGAAAGCGTGTTTTTTAGTTTTTTTAAACTATATTATTTTTTATTTGTTAGTTTCATATGCTATAAAAGTGTGTTTTTTAGTTTTTCAAACTATGTTTATTTTTCAAATCAATCTTTCAATTTGATATGTAATGTCAAGCACCTCAATTCTGATTTTTCAATTTTTTTAAATATTTAAGTTACTTTATTTTTCAGGTGTACATTGTACGATAATGTTTTCATTGTTGAAATACATATTCTGGTTTGCTTTAAAATAATCGAAATAGATTTTAAAATGTATCTTTCGTTTCGTTCGAAACTTTTTTCTGTATTAAATCACGGATTTAAAGTACAAAATTTCGCTGACACTTATAATTCTTAAAATTAATTTTTTATTTTGATTTTCTTTTGAACAACCTATCATGGAGGTTACGAACAGCGCCATCTGCCCGCGAATAGATCAAGCAATAATAATGTCGATGATTCTGTCAATACAGATCATGAGCTTGGGAGTTACAAGCAAACATACTTACAAGCATACATACATACAAACATATATACATACATACATACAGGTGAAGGTAATATAAAGCGTGTAATAAAAAAGAGGCAACACTATAATGAAGTTCGACATTTTTTAGCATAAACGTACTCACAACGTTTTGATGTATGAGTGATATTTTTTTTTTGTTCACAGTGAGTTACGAAAATCAATTTGACCAAGAAATGAAAATGTCGAGAAAAGGTTTTCGTTGGATTATTTTTCACAAATTTCGACGTGGACTATTTCAACAAGAATGTGTCGATGAACTCGGTTCTTTGTATGGCGATAAAGCACCATCAAAAACCACAGTATATCGCTGGTATTGTGGTCGTAGTTCGGTCGCCGACGAATTCTGTAAAGGTCATCCAAAATCGGTTGTTGTGCCACAAAACATCGATGCAGTGTGTAAATTGATAAGGCTAGATCGTCATGTGTGAGATAGAGAAATCCTTGCACATTAGTTCCACTTCAATACATTCGATTTTGCATGAACAGTTGGTTGTAAAAAAAACTTGTTCTCGTTGGATATCCCATGATTCATCAATCGCTCAAGAAAAGCCTTGCGTCAAGTGGTGTAAGAAATGATTAAAATATTCGACCCTGGTGCTACAGAAGATGTGTATGAAATCGTGATAGGTGACGAATCATGGATCATGTGGGTATTCCAGTACGAGCTAAATCCAACAAAAGTTGTTCGTGGAAGAAGAACAGCGAAGCAATTGGTCGCCTGTTTCTTCGGTCGAATGGGTCATGTGGCCACCGTAGAACGGTCAATTCTAAGTGGTACACGACCATTTTTGTGCCGGAAGTTTTCAGGGAATATCGTGAAATTTGTTTTCATAAAATACCAAGGATTGATATACAGGGTGATTATTAAATATGCAGCAAAAATTTATGGGATTATTCTTTGGACTGTTCTGAGGATATTTTGCCCGGTGATGATTTTTTATGTATTGCTTCTTAATCTACAAGAACTCTTGAAAATATCTACCCCCGCTCGGATGCAAAAATCTAATCTTGTTCTCGTCGACTCCTGAACTCTTTCAAAAATATCAGAATCGTTTCTGATTGCGTTACACTCAGCAATTATTCCATTTTTTCAATTCTTCCACATCTTCCTCTGTATTCGGAATCTTGTTGATAGGTATCAACGGGATTGTTAGATTTTTTATTACTTGTAGGTCCAGTGTAGTACACTATACTTTCATTTCGGATACGTTAATAATTTTAAAATTATCAAAATTGTCAGTGTCGATATTTGTTTTGTCCCATATCTTCTAAACAAAGCGCCCTATCAACAATCACGAATGAACAAAATATCCTTAGAATAGTCCAAGGAATAGTCCATTGATTTTTGCCGCATGTTCAATAAACACCCTGTATTGATGAATAACTTGTTTTCTTTGAATTAATATTTCATTGTAATTGAATATTCCATTCAGCTGGGTAGCTGAAATACTTCAGAAGTTTTTCGAATTCAAAACTGAATTCACGCTGGAATCTCCATAGTTTCGGGTTAATCGGTACAGAATTATTTTTCCTTCATCAGAACTTGGTCGGCTACCAAATCCGTCGAGTCATTACCTATTCACTTACAGAAGACCTTCCATTTCCCCGAAGGTTAGGAGCATTTAAGCAACATCCACCCCAACCGAGTTTCTTATTATTCAGATTTGATATTCCCACAAAGAAATGAGGTATAAATAATTTGTCGGATGTTTTTCGTATGCACAAAGAGCCGCCTTATCACGGAAGGGCTTCATCTCAGAGCATTAGGGGCCATGTAAAATGGCGAAATGTGGCGCAAAAAGCTCGTTATCCATCTTGGATCTTTTACGTTTGACGTGACGTGAAGATCGCTGACTTTCGACGAAATGGAAGTCGCCAGGACCCCATTAGGTAGGTATGGGCTGTTTGGAAGGGCTTCATGGAGACATATCTGTTACGAAAAACACATTTTTACTGACTGACACGGAGACTCTGTAGTGAAGCAGTTGTAGAGGAGATTAAGAACTTTTCAAATCAATAATTTTTTGGAGTTTTTCCGGTGAAAAATGGCTTGGAATACATTGAATGTACCCAACTCAACTTGACCTTATATTTCTCTGAACCCAGGGAGATATTAGGGCTCAAACAAGTAGCCATTAACGTAACAATTAGGAATTGGGATACAATGAAAACTGCAGAAAATTTTATCTCAGTTGTAGAAATTCAGTTTTAGTTATCTCCTTATTATGCTTACTTGATATTCAGAAATGTCTTCATTATAGTTGATATCTGCCACCATTTTCATTATTTATCGAATAATGTATCCATGTACTATACTAGATGATTTCATGGTTTCCATCAAATTTCGAAAATAGGCAATCAAACCATTTTCGGAGAAGGTCTAATTATTATTTGTATTTCTTCAGTTCATAAACCGTTGATATAGTTTTCCATACACTTCCTTAGATTTTTAGGGTAAAATATTTTGTACTGCATTTTCTGCTTTCTCCGACATGTGTGGAAGAGCCGATGGTGATTCTTCTATATCGCTAATATCAGACATTTTGAAAATATGATTATCAAAGTTTTGCTATATCCTATGAAAATGTAATACCTTCTGATTTTGATAAATACAACAATTGAATAGGAAACTAGGACAAACGTGAAATACACAGCATGCTTGATTGAAAAATTATGGTTTTCTATTGATTAAACATCTGTATCATAATGGATCTAATTATGAAACGGAGTGTGGCCAAATAATTACAGTACGGGTATAAAAAAATTATTACTACATTTTTCACTTCCTTACCGACTCAATTATGAACCCCAATTATGAACAGGTATATACCTGGGTCCATTGCTATCAGGGAAAACAATTTTTGAAATTGCTCAATATTTTTCGCAGTCATATCGATAGATACTATGTTTAAAAATTATTTTCTCGCATACTGGGTGATTCAGCCGGGCGTGGGCGATGCTTATTTCGGAAATCTCAACTTTCAGAAACAATGTATAGGGTGCTCGGTAAAATCGGTCGAATTTCATTCATTTTCAAACAGACATAATTCAAGTCTTTCAAATAGAACACCCTGTATTTTTTCATTTGTATAAAAAGTTTCAACATTTCACTACATTATTTATCAGAAGTATACTATACGAAAAACTGATATTTTAGAAATTATACCCAGTTTTATTAATTATTGTAACGACAAAATATGTATTTATTTATGTTCACTTACTCAAAAAAAATTCACTATGAACAATAACGCCTAAATTTTTCATCGAATAGAATAATGTCAGTCTTTTTCTAAACGTTTCTACACGTTTCAGCATACCCTCTGGGATTTACCTGAAAGCTCCAGTAATTCTTCGTGTTTTAAAGGAGTTTGGTAGACAATTCACTTGATATACCCCCATGAAAAATCCATTTTGGTCAGGTCAGGTGATCTGGGTGGCCATGCCACAGGCTCACCCATACCTATCCATTTCTGATTGAATTGATCGTTGAGGTATTCCCATACTTCAGTTTTAAAATGTGGTGGTGCACCGTCTTGTTGTAGTCACATTCTGAGTCTTGTTCCATATGGAACTGCGTCCAATACATTCGAAAACTCATGCTGAATAAATCTCACATATTTTTTTTCCAGTGAGATGCCCACTAAAAAAATACGCACCAACACTTATTCCGAGAATTCCACCCCAAACATTCAGTAACCAACGCTGTTGATGGTTTAGGCAACGAACAAAATGGGGGTTTTTCTTTGCATAATAATGCATGTTATTTTTCCTGATTGATCTTTTCTAAACTCCATCGGCAAAGTTGAACACTTTTTTTTAAATCTCTTCCTCTGAAGTATTGTATCAATAGCATGTGGTAAGGATGGAATGTGTTTGCTCGTATCATTGAGAAAATCTCAATTCCCTGCTCAGGTATCGAGTACTCACATGGGGATTTTCAACAAGGTGAAGAGCAATTCAAAATGTATTGCATTCATTTGTTACAAGGCACACACGTTCGAACTTCTCTTGATTGACATTACCAGTTCCTTCAAATCTTGTTTTTAGAGTCTGAAATGCCCTTTCATCTGGTTGTCTTCTTTCGGAAAACTTCTCTTTGTACTTTGTATATCACTTTCCCCAAAGCATACTTTGTATGCTTTGGTGAAGGAAACTTCAAAGCATAGACCATTTGCACCATCTCTTCCAATACACAATTCATAATGAAAATGATTCAATCTACACGCGAAAGAAACTTCAATACATGGAGTTATTGACAAATTCCGAGACAAATTTTATAGATTCAGTTGAAAATCCTGTTATCACTCATGGATAACAGGGTTTTTGAAGAAAAAAGCAGTATAAATATTCTTTAGGATTTTTACGCATTTCTTACCGTTGAAGAAACCGCTGATGACTATCACTAGATGGTGTCAAAAATGCGAATGTACTCGAAATTAATTTGAATATTCGAAAAACAAATTTGAGTAAGTAAAAGAAAATACATTTTTTTGCGATGGACAACAATTACTACAACTTGTAGTACAGGATCCCTCCGCAAAATCAACCTCAAATTTTTACATACATTCTTGAATAGGAAAATATATTTATGACAGGTTGCCAATCAAAAAGTGGCCGCCAATATTTTTATTTAAAAAAATCAAGCTACTAAAATACTTCATGGAGTAAGAGCCGGGTCAATCTCTCTACGAAACGTTTCATCACTTGGAAGGATCAATTGCAGCTTGAGAAATGGTTCTGAAGCAGATTCTGTGAAACTCTCACATGTATTCTTCAAACTCCAATCTGAAATATTATTAATATCCTTTTGCTGGTATGTGCAGTCTCGGACTGTTTGAACTGATTTGAAGAGTTTAAAATCATCAACAAATAAAAGACAATCTGTATATTTCAAAATTTAGGTCAACTGATCAGTAGTTTTAGGAGCAGCCAAAGCTGTAATCATGTTGAAATT
>WOGL01001907.1:0-10621 GCA_015342145.1 Leptinotarsa rubiginosa | reverse complement strand
CTACAGCGAAGGTCCATATTTGACCAGGGCCTGACTTTTCCTGTGGAGGATCGTCCATTCCAAGGTTGACAGACCATGTCATTTTCCTCAATCTAGTGAGGACCTGTTCGGAGGTCTGTCTGTGACTGCCTCTGTCAAGTAGGTAAGCAACACAGTTGTGTGGCTTTGGAAGTTGGTCCCCTGTGACGCATTTCAGGGAAGCGCCTTCCTACGCCTTCATTAGAATATATTTTTGATCAGGTACTTATACGGAGCAATATAAAAAAAAATGAATTTTCAACCCTTAAGCACTTTTGTGACGTTTATGGCTTAAATTATTATTGTTATATCGGATAAGCTGAAAATAATTTGAATATACCGCTAAAAATTACATTAAACACCTCCATCATATCACATTGCATGCATCCTCAAATCAAGTTCTAACTGGTATTTGTAAAAATGTTCATGAAACACTGTTCAATGACGTAAGAAGCACACAGAAATTAGACTTCACTCATTGTATCTCAGGACTAGAATGTGTTTTCAATATAGCGGATGGACAAATCGTGTAATCGGTGAATCATTGCAAGTGATCACTAAACAGTGACGCATCAAAAAACAATATGCGTAGCATAAGATAGGAATATGGGTAATGTTATTCCAGTTATCTTTCTTCTCGAATTAGCACATTCACCAACGAAATAATTCATCGTAATACAATAGATGATAGCAACTTACACGATTGTGAGAATAACACAATTATTTTATAATATTACAAAATGGAACCCTTTCAACATGAGTGAACTCAATTCGAAATATGGCACCATAGGACTGTTTACAACTGAAGTTTTATTTTCTCACGACATACATTCCGACTACTCCTCACTTCCTCTCATTCAGCTAATAATGACTAACAAGTTTGATTAGCCCTCAATGTTCACAAGAAGGCTATTTAATAACTTCAGCCTTCTTGGTTCTATGTATAGTTTTGTGGTTCTATGTGAACCACAGAACTATATGTGAACCCTCAATATCAAAGTACCGCCAGATGAGTGTCTATTCTGTAAGTCTGTGTCATACGTCATTTTGTACTTGTCAACAGTCACACGTCAAATCGATAACGAATGTCAATAAGCAATAATCGACGGATTTCATTTTAAAATAAAATAGGGTAAAGCATTATTGAAATTCGATGGATACTAATAAAGTGATGAAAAGAAAAAGTCCTTCAAAAAGTGCTGTTTTTGAACTCAGCGATAACGATGTGTCACCAGACCATTCCGACAGTGATTGTGATCAACCAAAATCCAAACTCATTAAAACTCAAAGGGACTTTGTTGATTCAGTAGTACTCGCATTCACTAAACTCGAAAATGAAAATAATTTAGAAACTAAACTCGACAAACAAACTGACGAAACTGTTCCAAAATCAATTGAAAGTGATGAAGTTTTGCCAACAATTTCTGAAGTTTTACAAAATAATAAAGAATTGGAAGAAGGGGAAGTTGATGAAAATTCAGGCTCACCTAGACCTCCACCACCTTCAACAAACAATCTTGATTCGGAAAATTGCCTGACTATAACTTTCAGCAACAAAAACATGTCAGATTTGTACAAATTAAAATTTCTGAAATTCCTTGAAACCTTTATAGAGTTGGAAGTTACGAGTGAAGACAAACTATCTCTCGAAGTTAAAAGAGATCCTCTTTTATTGCCCACTGAATGGATTGTGGTTGATGAAGTTATGGATACAAATATTGCCAAGATGGAAGATGTTGAAGAAAAATTATGTTCTCCATTGCCGCCAACACCTCTAAAATCTAAGAAGAGAAAAAAGCCAAAAAAAGAAAAAAATCTCTTTGTTGTTGATACACAACCACAGAGTGGAACCAATGATAATTCTTGTGCTAAATATTCCAGTAAATTCAACATTGAAATCAACGAGATTGTAGAAGAAGGTACTGTTAAAGCCTCAGCCCAAACCTGTTTTAACTGCGATGAAAGCCATGCTCTCAAAGACTGTCCAGAACAGAAAAATTATTTCAAAATAAATCTCAGAAGACAACAATTCAAGGCGCAAAAGCTTGTATCGTAAGTATTATCATGAAGTCCTTAATTCTGAAAATATTTATATGAAAATATGTTTCAGTTGAAATTCTGTATGAGTAATTTTTCAGTTATCAGGCTTATGCTCAGTTTCAAATTTGTTCATGTAACACAAGTTTTTGTATAAACTAAAAATTTGTCAGTTGCATCAAAATCTTTTGAATCAGATTTGGTCAGAACTGTGAATTAGTTCTCCTAACTCAAAAATCTGTCTTCAATTTGATTCAGTAGAAATTTTCCAGCTATTGCAAAAATATGAATGAAGTACATTACACAACATGTATGCAACAACTACAAACATTGCAAATCTAAAGGCCGGGACACACCTATCATACACACCCTTCAGATCCGACTCATACAGTCGGACGAGTGTCTGAGAGGGAAATGGTTGCAAGTGTATCAAACCGGAGCGGTAAATCAGAACGATGTGAGCTACTCTATTCGGACTAAAGTACCATTTCCCTCTCAGACACTCGTCCGACTATATGATCGGAGTCAGATCTGAAGGGTGTATGACAGGTGTGTCCCGGCCTTAAATCAATCATCATTCATCGATGCAGGTCAAAAATTTTAGTGAACAGTGTCCATATCTCATATATATATATATACTTGGGTGTGACTTCCATAACATTCACAATGAAGAAGAATTCTGATAATGAAATACTACTCAGGATCATAAAATAAATATCTCAAATTTGGTTGTTATTTTCACTTGCTTTAGGAAGGCTACCAGGCATAGGTGTTAGAAATATTGTATTTCCAATGCTTCTAAGTTGTATCAGATATTCCACAAGTGAGGTGTTCTTACACTGCATCTGATTTTTGATGATTTTCAGATGGATAAGACGCCTGTTTACATTGAGCAAGTTTCAGTTTCCTGGCTGATTGTTTCGACCTGAATAGAAAGGCCTAATGGAAATGTTCAATAAGCTTCCTCCTATCATTTGGATATGGTGAGGAAGCAGGATTCAAAATGCACTTACCAATTTTGATCATTTTCAGGCGGTACCATTTAGAGGATGAACAGAAATTCAGTCATTTGGTTCCGGGCAAGATTTCCGATGGTCTGAGAGAGGCACTTGGTTTGAGAAAAAATCAGTTACCCCCATATATTTATCAAATGAGATTATTGGGTTATCCTCCAGGATGGTTGGAAGAAGCAAAATTTATACATTCAAATTTGAAGATGTTTGACTCTGAAGGAAAACATGTGAAAGAAGGTAGTTCTGAGAGAAGTCAAGGATTAAATTCTGACAAAATAGTCGATTACCCTGGATTCAATGTACCCATCCCAAAAAATTTGAAAGATGTGAGTATGATGTGAGAATGAAAATATTTTTTAAACAGATTATTATATACATTTTATATAAATAATGACCTATTTTCATAAGGACTAATTTGTTAATATCATACAGGAATTAGAAAATAGCATTGTTGGCTTTCTACTTTAGTTGAATGTATAGTAATAAATTGACGGATGCAGCCATTACTACATGGCAGATCATCATGAAAAATGAGAAATAAAATTTCCCATGTTTATACCACTTGTATTTGTAACCGTTACTGCAGTTTCGTCCTATAATGATATTTTCAAACGAATACAATATTATTTTAAATACATTTCAATTCGTTTGAAAAAGTTCTTGTAGGACGAAAGTGTAGTAATAATAGTTACCAATACAAGTGGTATAAAAACATAGAAAGTTTTATTTCTCATTTTTCAGAATGTATAGTAATATAGTACAAGTTTAGTAAAGTTCAGTTCTATCAGTTAGTTATCTTACTTTTGTTAGTTGTATTTAATTCAAGTTTGATGTAAAAGAAGTTAAAAAAATCAAAGAACAGTAAAAAATCAAAAAGTTTCTCGTTCCATAAGGAAAAATTATACAGATTATCCTTTCTCTTTTTAATCTGTAAACTAATTGATTGTAATGGATATTTTTGGTTTCCTTTTTTCATCATTTAATTCAAATATTATTTAATGCTGAGACTTCTTCCTCGCAGTCATTGCTTACACTACTGAGAATGTCTGCCGCAGTAGCAGATGAAAGATTTGTTTTTTGTCGATTACGGCCTACCAGCCTGGATTTGGTTCTTTCTAAGTCAATATTTTCATTTTCGTTTGCCAGTTACACAAACGAAGATATCAAACATATTATGTCTGTCTGAGGAGTGCCAACATAAGAAAATCAGAAACAGTAAGAGATACAAAGTCCATTAAACTATGAGAAAGCTACTTATTTCAGTGCATATTTAAATGACTTTTGAAAATTTAGGCAATTTGAAAAAATGGAAATTCGTCAATTTCATATACATTTTCAATCCAAAGTTTAGCAAATGATAAACTATTACTAATTTAATTGTTTTATATGAGCCAGTAATAAAATCAGCTGGTATAAATTAGCTTTTTTGGCAATAAATTCACAATCTTGTATCTATTACACTGTTCGATTTTCTAATGCTGGCCTTTTTTTATCTTAGATACAGTGTATATTGTGCAAGATAAAAACATTCCATCATTCACAGTTCTCAGATTTACGGTAATTATTATAGGAATTCAGACAACACCAAGTGCCACCTTATTCCGAAAAGTACAGCAAAACAGTAATGTTGGAATACTTTGCAAACCAAGTTGTAAATAAGAATGACTCTGATGATATGGATATAGAAACCTCTGTAGAAGTGGATGTAACAGAAGATTTGAATTGCAAACCATCTTTACCTAGTGCTGTGAGTATAAAAAAACTATTTTATCCAATTTTAACTGAATTGAAAAATGAATTTCAATTCGATTTCAAAATTTTTGGATATATGTTTTTTGGATATAACTATTTATGAAAAACTAAATTGGGAAATGCATATAAATATTCTTGTAAGGAAACTTAGTAGCATATGCTTTTAACTGCTGAGGCAAACTGTGTTTCCGAAAATTATAAAAAGTGCTCATAATGGACTAAACTCCCTATTGAGTTACCGTTCACGTTTTGGGAAAATTCACCACAATTACAAAAAGTCTTCGTTATGTATAAAAAACTTGTATCTGGTACCATGGATATAAAAAAGGGAGTGGGAATATACCTAAAAGCTTGGAACACTGTTCCTAACCAGAAAACTACACACCTCAGCAACTTTTGATGCTTTATAAAGCTCATATCAGACCTTCTTTGGAGGATTGTTCTCATGTATGGAGCTCTGCCCCTAACATACCCTGAATCTGCTGGATTCCATCCAGAGAAGAGCCATCTGCCTCATTGGAGACGCTAACATCACTTGCAACTTCGATAGTTTGGAGCATCGAAGAAAGGTTGGAGATTTGTTTCTCTTTTATAGACAATTTCAAGGAAAGTGTTCAAATGACTTGGCACATTTGATTCCACCAAGAGCGGTACATATCAGATATACCAGACAGACTGTGGCTGCTCATCGTTTTAAGGTTCAACTCAGTAGACCTCAAACTTCACTGTTCAAGAACTCTTTCATTTGGAGAACTGCGTTTATGTGGAATAAATTTCCTGAGAACGTTTTTTTAAATGAATTTAATCTCCAGCGATTCAAATCCAATGTGAATCACTACTTTCACACAGGCACCGCTCTGAGCGCCTTAAGGGTTTTCCTTTGGTACTTGTTTTTGTCCTTAAAAAAAATACATGAGTTTATGTTCCACTTTCCAGGCATCTGAATTATGTATTTTTGTAAAATTAGTTATTTGTTTTGATGTATTATACATTATGTAGCAATCATTTCATGGAAATTTGTGACGAGAACATATAGAGCAAATGGCGGATAGATGATTGCGTATTGTAAGCATATATGTACGGGAGATTGTATCTTGACCAGTCTGATAAGTCTTGAATTTTTGTATGAAACTTCATTGATGAAAAATAAAGTATGTATCTACCTACAGATAATAAAAAAAAAATTGTTATGTTACCAAAGTGAAAGTTGTTTCCTCAATGAGTTGTTCAACTAGTGAAAAAACCATTTTCAAATGAGCCTGTGTAATTTTTGTGGATGAGAGGTTCATTAATTTCTAGGTACTGGATGTCAAGAAAACTGAAGTTGGAGCACCTTCTCCTTCTCTGACAGATTTAGAGAAAGCAAAACAAAATCTTTTAGCAGAACTGAATGACAATTCAAGTTCGAATCTCAAGTCGGAGGAGAATACAAGTGAAATACCAGACCGCAAACCATCAAAAAGTTCTGAGGAAATCAATATTCCAGAAAGTAAGGACGTTGAACCCTCGAAAGAAACTTCAAGAAATGATACTCCGCAAATCGAAAAAGAGTCATCAGAAATTTCTAGCTCAAGTCAAATATCACCTCCTGTCAATATCAGTTTCAACAGTGTTAAGGATAGTTCTTTTGGAACTCCAATTCTCAAAAGCAATTCCTCTTTCTCGCGTTTGCCCAAAGCAGAAAATTTCATGAAAGATGTTAGCCCTGTTATAAATTTCGAAAATTTGCCTAATTCAACAGGTAAGTATGAACAAATGACGAATGTTTTGCAGAAAGTAAGGAATACAATGAAACATTTGCAGAACTGCAAATCATGATGTTGTGAAAAATAAAAGTGAACAAGATGTACAAATAAACTTTTGTATAAAAATTTTTATAATTATTACTTTGTTATCATGTGTGATCAAAAGAATAACTCTGACATGAAATCATAGTCACAATTGGTAAATTTAATATCAACATTTTTATCGTTTTTGTCTCACTGTCAAAATAAATACTACACAGGAAAACTTTTTGACATTACCCTTATGTTACTCTTTGAATCAATAAATTTATTTTACGAATCCTGTAAAATTGTCTTATTATTTTTTATGGGGGGGTTTAAATTTGTTTAGAGCCACATCTGAATATTAGTACATGGTAACGTGAAAATTTCAAGATAGATATTAATAGCATACCTAACAACATATTTGAAACATATTACAAACTGTTTGCAGATTTTTCCAAAAACGTTTTTAAACAATTCAAAAATGATGACTTGATTGATAAATTTGATTGTTGCATCATATACAGTGCAAACATAAAAAGTCTTCCCGCTGTTAGCTTTTGAATGAGACAAGATATCAAGAAAATTTACCAAAAAAGGCATAATCTTTAATACTTTTCAAGGCAATAACATTACTCATCGTCGAGAGGGTGATACCAACTTTTTTTCCAATGGAAAGAGGGGGTCGTGATACCTTGTTTGATAGGTATTTTGATTTTCATGAAACATAGACTGAGAAAAGTCTGCAGCTGCTTAGGTACTGATGTACGGCATATTTTTTTTTTTTAATTTGTCCATATGTTAATGTAGAATTCATTTTAATTTTTGTGAATAATTTATATGTTGTTTTTGGTAGAATAAATAACATTTCACATTGGGTGAATTTAAACAGACAGTTTTTATCAACAGGTTCAAATTGCCATGGTGGAAAAATGGTGGAATTCAGTTATTGTTATTGAATATATTTATGTTTTTACATTTGTACTTTTCAACTGATCAAATCAAATTGCCGTTGTGATATTAACCGGAAGTAGTTGATTTTCAGCAAGCATTTGTCACATCCCTCCTCAACACACTCATCAGACTCATTTGTTATAAAGAGCAGTTTTCACATTTGTGACAGAAATATTAGAAAAAAATCTTCCAAAGTATCAGAACATTCTACTAACTGGTTTTTTGGATATATAACCTTCCACAGTCTGAAGAATAAACAATGTAAAATCAATAGTGCTGCTGAAGTATAATAAAGAGCAAACTGAAAAGTTCACCCCATACTTAGCTTTCTTTAGTGGCCGACGTTTCAGATGTTTTTCCGTTTTTAAAATCCGAAATTCACTTTCAAACTATCGCCTCAAATTGTGAAATGTTATATACCCAAAAAACCAGTAAGAAGTATTGAGTATCCACAAAAATGTCTTTCAAAGATAAAGTATTGTAATATTTGAATTCTGTCAAGGCGTTTCCTAACAATTTTTTTTTGAAAACGTATTGTAGCCGGTTACCCATGAAAATTCGGCTCTTTTCTCTGAACATTCTTTGAAAATATAAATGCGTCTCCCTATAATATCGACGCTTCTCAAGAAATTTCATTCATGGTTGATTTGTTAATAACTGAAGTAGGTACAATATGAGAAAAAATGCAGAAAATCACAGTCACTTTAAACTTTGAATATTTCCTTCAATAGATACATTGAAGATATAGGTATAAGCAAAGACATATAATCATTTTAACATGTATTATATGGTCTTTGGATAGTTGTTGTTATGTTGGACCTATGTATCCGGTAGACCGTTTTCAAGATTAATATGGAGTACAGAGTAAATACCTAAAACTTTTGTACATGATTTGTTGTTAACATTATGGGTGCCTAGATTAAAGATCATTATAGATGAATTCAAATGTCAATGTATTGGTTTTGGCAATATTTAAACAAAGCAAATTTGAATTGCACCACTGTTTGACCATTTTTAGTTCCTTGAAGATGTTTGCTTTTAGAAGTTCAATATTATTTTCATGCCACATTAACGTAGTATCATTCGCAAACATGGTAAATGATCCTTGAATGTCTAATTTACTAAGATCATTCAGATAAATGAGGAAAGGATTAGCCCAAGTACGGAACCCTGGGGGGACACCACATTAAGTTTTGTTGGAAAGATATGATTCCAGTCATTTGTTTGCTATTCTTATAAACCCATAACAGTTCAGTTTTCGGAGCGGTATTCCATGATCGACGCAATCAAAAGCTCTGGAGAAATCACAGAACACAGCCCTGACAGCTTCATAATCATTCAATACTATATAAATATCATTCAGCAAATTGAAAATTGGGTCATTGGTGCTTCTCTTGGATTGGAAGCCAAATTGAGAATTCGACAAAATACTATGTTGATCTAAAAACGTTAGTATTCTCTTCATAACAAATTTTTCTACAAATTTGGACATAGTTGACAGTGAAGTGAAAATTAGCTGGTTCGTCCAGTTGTCCACCTTTATGCATTGGGATGATGACTGCAGTTTTAGGATACTATGAAAACACCTGTTTTGAAAGACTTATTGATTGCTTCTACTAACACCTGTAGGGTTTTAACTGGTAGGATTTGTAATATTTTAACAGATATTTCATCCATACCACAAGAATGTTCTACTGAGGTTACAATATCTATGGTCAAATTTTAGCTACCATGCAATAGAGAGTTCATGGGATATTTATTCATTTGAGTGGAGAGTTTTGAATTATTTCCTCTTGAATTATTTATTTTGGACTAATTTTCCTTCATTTCATTTTTGCATTATCTATTCTATTTATAATACAACTCTTTTGCAGTTCTAATCACTAGCTTATAGATACGTTTATTTTTATGTGTCGGGTATAAAAACCTGCAGACCACAAACAGCAAATTATCTCCGGTTATGAAATTTCATTCTATATGGTCAGAAGTTGAATCTGGTGGAATATCTTATGTCCGTTTTACTCTATTGGTAAGGAAATTGTGTAATTTTTCCAAATGCCACAATTTGGGTTGAGTATCATTTGAAACTTATAAATTTAATCTCCCCAATGAAAGAAAATGTTCATATCTAATAGTATAGAGTTTCATTTTGTTATGGGTTTCCCCAGGTTAGGACTATTTATTCAGGCAGTAGTGGAAATAATGATATAACCTATAATAATCATTCAAAATAATATATTCCATGAGTGTCTTCAATTACCTCCTATAAAAGCAGATTTTTCACTTCAAGAGTATCAATAGCAGCTAATTGGACCAAAATTCTAGGAAATTGTCAAATATTCTTGATTGTATAGGTTCTCAACTGTTCTTAAAAGGCAAAAGAGAACTCGATCCTCGTATATCAAAGATAAACAAGGCTCCCCCAAGGCAGTCAGTTGCTTAGCCAAGTTTTGACATTAACCGACGACGAGATTCGTCCTCTGTCTTCCACTGCAGCTTTCACTGCAAGGCAACTAGTTGAAAACCAGAGCCCAAATACAACACATTTATGATTCAACACCAGACAGAGCGGTTTCGACCGGCCATAGGTGTCATTAGTGGTGCTAAGCTGAATCACAAATACATTGCTGAACTCAGCTGTCCTTGAAGGACAAGTCTGTGTGGGCGATAACGTCTCTTCTTATGAAGACTCCATCTAGGGGAGTAGACAGAAACTATTTCCTGTACAGTTTTCAAACTACAATAGATGGAGAAGTTTCTAGTCTCCATTCTCGAAAGTACTAGGCTCGTCCGCTGCCTCATATAAAAGCGCGCGCGCCATCCAGCCAGTAATGTCATTCAACGATATTACGAAAACAAGTGAATTTAGGTAGCGACTAGCTAGGTAAAGTGCTGAACGTGCGGTGGCGAATACTGTGAGTGGTGTCATTAGCAAGTTTTTAATACTGGATTCTTTACTTCGGCCTTTTTGAAGACAAAATTATGTCCGAAGCAAAAAAGAAGAAACGGCAGTATAGCGCGGAATATATAAAATATGGATTTATTTGATAACATGAATAAAAGTTTGCCTAATATTACAAA
>WOGL01001906.1:0-10627 GCA_015342145.1 Leptinotarsa rubiginosa | reverse complement strand
GGATATATAATAGTTGAATAGTGTCACAAGGAAGATATGCCCCTTAACATTCCTCTAGTGAATATTGTTACTTATTTATCAGAAATTTCTCTACGTGTTTTTTTAATTCGATGAAACTGTTTAAGCATTTGATTTTGTTTGGTAATTCATTAAATAATCTAATTGTCCCATAAAACAGATGTTTTTTTGACAATGCTAATCTATGTGTTGGATAAATTATATCATTTATGTGGGTAGGATAATCACTTCCCAAGTTGAACTTTGAATTTAAAAAAAAAAAAACCTCTTTCAACAATGATTATGATCAGCGGCGGNAAATAGACACTTAAAAAATTTAAATAAGTTATCAGAGGAGGGGCGCTACCATAAAATCTCGCACCACCTAAAAGTTATGCTAAGGCCGCCCCTGATTATGATGTAGATACTATTGATTTCATTCTTACTGAAAAACTACAAAACAAGCGATGAACCAAGTTTAAAAAACTCCAAGTAATGATGAGAAATCTCATAGAACATTGACTGATTTTGGCAAACTACAAAGGACCATTGTTTGAATGTCTTATAATACAAAAGTATAGGAGTGCTTAGTAAAGGGAGCAAAGTAATTTTTGCCCAGCTGTTGAGAAAAACTGGAAGTAACTGAGACTATTATTCAATTTATATTCACATTCATTGATGGAAACTGAAATACAAAATATCTTGAAATGGGGACGATATTGAGTGAAGTTTGTTAGCTATTGTATACAAAAAAAAGTTGATTCACTCTAGTACTATATATAACAAGAGATAAAGGACCATTGGGGATAACTGAAATTCTATACTACCAATGCTGCCTTAACAAAATGTGTAAATCACAACCTCTACAAGGTACTTATTTGTGTGAAACTCTGCTAACTACTTTCAACACCCCGTGAATCTACGTAAATATTCAAAATACTATTTATCACATTC
The DNA here is from genome assembly GCA_015342145.1 of Leptinotarsa rubiginosa. Classification (NCBI taxonomy): domain Eukaryota; kingdom Metazoa; phylum Arthropoda; class Insecta; order Coleoptera; family Chrysomelidae; genus Leptinotarsa; species Leptinotarsa rubiginosa. Next base: position 9,676 of record WOGL01001906.1, on the reverse strand, counting down.
ACATGGCCAATCTTTTGTTAATACTGTAGTTTTTTAAAATCCTCAATTGAACTTCTTGCATACCCTCTTCCTCGCGTACTATTTTGGGCTTCAAGTAAAAGTACAAGACAAGCGGGTTTCTTCAAAATTATACATACAGATTGTTTAAAAGATCTGTGTTACTTATGAACAAACGAAAAAATATTGTAACAACATAGCTTCCAGAGCTTATAATAATTTGAGCAAATTTATTAAAAATGACTCAGACAAACATTCAGTTTAGAAGTCCGATGGATCAGAAGTATATAAGTTGATCTGTGGTTCTTAACCAAACTTTTCCATTGGTCAAATGGGAAGAGCTTTCTCCATAAAAATAAAGAAGAATATAAGTGTTTTTTAAGAGAAGACCTATTCAACATTTGCAAACCCATCTTTCAGCAGAGGCGTATGGATTCAATCATGACTCGATAGATAAATTGTTAACAGGGGTATTTTTATCCACACAGAATGTTTTCAAACTCTGATCAGAATGTTACATTGCATTCAATAACCTGCTAGAACTGAAAATGAATGGATATCATTTCAGGTGAGCTGATTCAGTCTTTGGAAAACCCGACTGATTATATTGACAGATCAACTTTACAAGTTACTCTTGATATGCTTTGTCTCACTTTACCATCAGATGTTCAGAACATAATTAGTGATTATTCGGCTCAAGGTTTAAGAACTACATCATTTTCATCTGATGGATTTCAACCCAGTATATCAAGTGAATATTCAGAAACCAGTTTTATGTCTCAGTATGTATATTTTTTGATCAACAACAATTGAATAGAAATAACTAACTCATTTATATTTGCAGAGTTTCTGAACCTCTGAAACATCTGTCGGAATCCCAGAAACAATCCATTGCTTCAATCAGTTCTGAAATAAAATGGCTTTTAAAAGATGAAATTTGTACTGCCTTATTAGATGTTGATCCTGTTACATCGAAGACTCTAAACTATGTCATGGATCATGTTAGTACAAGTAGCCCAGACAGAACATCATGTGTCTTAGATGTTATACACCTGAATTTCGTTTATCCATTGCAAAGCCATGGGAAGTTTGTAGATGAATTTTCAAATCTCAAACTTCCTTACAGTGGATACAAGCTATGTAAGAAAGAGGATATATACTATCTAGCAAAGGATCGTATAGAAACAGTTTTAGATCGTAAAGAAATCAATTGTTTCTCACAAACTATCTCAATGGAAAACAGCATTGATGGTTCTCAGTTGGTTAACTTATCAAACGAGCCTCATAATTATGCAGGATCTAATGTAAATGATCTGTGTAATTCTTCTGAAGAGATGGTGACTGGTGAACCTAGTTTTCGGGAGCGGGGATCTCTGCAAAGTGATATATCAAGTATAAATGAGAGTGGTCCAGGTACAGATGGTGGTAAGTAGAAATTTATCATTCTTCATTCACTAGAAGACATTGTGAAATTGCGTCAAAATAGTATGAAGGGGAAATACAAATATTTTTACTTTGCCTAAACTCACAATTATGTTGATTATTTTTTGAATACACTGACCTGTTACTTGGCGAAAATCAATAACACTAGTCATGATAATAACTACAAATTTTCACAATTGTGAAAATTTGTAATTATTATCATCATGTAATTATTATCATGAATTATGTTGATTCATAATGCACTAAAGAGTTTTTACGGACATTTGATTTCTTGAATGTTTCATTTTGAAACTCCAGAAAACAAAAATTGGATTTTCATCAAGTATCAGCCAGTTCTATTCAATTACAAAAATTGTGGCCAATTCTAATTGCTTGCTTCTGTATACTTAAAATTATTTTTGACATGAAGGAAAAACTCACTGCAATATAACTATTTTCATTCGAGAATGAAAACATGAGAAATGAAGCATTTTAAGTATTCTTTTACTGTAGTAATTTTTCTGAACTTGATAATATAGCATAATTTTAATAGTTTCTTATGAAATAATGATCATTCTTCCTTTGAAAGGTAGAACTGGAACCTCTGGCATAAAAAAATCCACAACAAGCATTGTTCCCATGCACCAGAACTTAAAGACCCTTTTCGACGCGCCTTTGTTTCACCAACAAGTTGTCTGGTTGATCTCCTGAAGACGCCAACTTGGTTGGTGAAACGCGCATCGAAAAGAGTATTGCAATTCTGCTAATTGAAAAAAGCGCTTATTTTGGATTTATTCTATTTTATTTATAATTATAACAGACCTAAGGTAGTTGTTATGCTTTTCCTATAGCTTCAGGATTATGCATTTATATATTTATATTTGTTTCATTTCATGTACTATTTAATTATTTTTATATGAGGGTTCCTATTCAAAATGAAATAAATCTAAAGTATTTTGGAGTCCAGAAATCTTTTTAGAAATGAATAAGTATTGAAATTATCCTACATAATAAGGAATACATTATTTTCTTGATCATCTTTTTTAACATATTGTTAAAATGCCGTGATCTTTTGATTTTAATACCTGTTTTATTGACATTGTCCTATGAAATTATTCATACTTGTGTACTCTTATATATTTTTATGAAGGAAAATTAAATAAACATAAACATTTTTAGGTTATGACGACGATGTTAGTGAAGATTATGATGAATACGAGTGGCTGATCACACTAAATAATAAAAGAGCACATTTACCTAATTTCTGGCTGATAATGAAGGTCAGCCAAGATATTGTGACAATATATTTCCATTGTCGGTAAGTAATGAATGGTTGGTTTAGTTATGAAGTGATAAGAAATTCTCTGTTTTCTTTATATAGTTTTTTGGAGCTGCCGACTATCCAGGTTCGTGTTTATTTGGAGGTGCAGCGTGCAATGCGTCAGGCTGTGAAGGATTTGTGTAAAAAAGTCAATCAGTTACTTCTTCTACAAACTCTTTATGAGACAAAAATCTGTGATCCACTACTAGAACCGGATGATAACAATGATATTTGTAATTCACCGATATCTAGAATTCCTTCGTTTAGTCGTCTGAAGAGTTTTGAATGTAAGAAAAGATTCATTTATGTCAAAATGTTCTGAGAATAGTAAATTAAACCTCATGAATGTATATTTGCACCCTACTTCTAAAACAACATTATATCCTAATCATTTTCAGATCATGATAATGTCGAAGATAACGATTTATTAGTATGTTCTCCATCTTTGTCAACAGCATCTTTAAATTTCAAAGTGGGAGAATTCACATGTCCGGTGGTATGGGAAACTCCATTTTTGTTACATCCTCGATTGAAAACAGGTCCTGGTAAATCAGGCATATCCAGAGGAATTCTAGCACTGAAAAACATTTTGGATAAGTTTTCAGTCTCAAATAGAAATAATATGTTTGTTTATAGAAATTCTCAACATAATGTCTTCTATCTCAGGTAATATTTTCAAGCGAGTTGAAAACTTTTTCTTAGGTACATATATTTCAGGCTTCATGAAAATACACATTTTTCTGGCAATAAGTCTTCAATAAGAGCTGGTGACTTTGAAAGTGGCAGTGTGTCCAGAAGTCCATCAATAGCTTCGCTACCATTTTATCAAAATAAATCCACACTGACCCAATCAGAGCAGAGCATTACATCAGCAACTTCGGTAATACATTTTTTTGGATATTGAATTAGATAATTTTCGGGATTTTTTTAGGGTGACATCAGGCCAAGGGTGAGATCGTTTGGAGAACGAGAGAGTAATAATTTCCCAAATGAAGATACTTTGATTTTGAAAGTTCATGGAATAACTGAAGCAGGATCTGATGTGCAGAACGATTTGGTTCAAGTACTACAGAATCGGTTAGATGATGCAGTTCTAGAATTTTTGTCAGTGATGTTGTCGAGAAATGCAATGTGTCCTTTGACCCCTGAAGATGTTCATTTCATTCAAAAGCCCTTCCGGCCACCAGAAATCATCATAAGGGTAATCATCAAATTAACTCAAGACTATGAGTACTGTTTTAATTTTTTTCTCTAACAAAATTCACAACTTTCACCGAAAAAATAACTTTCCATGTTGAAACTAATGATGTTTAAACTTTCGAATATCCAGCCTTGTGAAGTACTTCCACTTTGTTCTCCACTGCACATCATATAGTATTGAATTGGAAAAGCAATATTTTCAGGAGAGATCAGTTTTTTGGAAAAAAAGCTTTTTGGTTTTCTACTTCTCCATCTTTATAGAAAAATGTGGGAAACTCTTGTGTATTCACTACATATCCTCATATAGAGTTTTTATTGTAGTTTTTCTCATATCTTTGGAAGTTTACCTCATTTTTTGTTCAGTGATGGAGAAGTTGAAGCTAGAAAAACTTTTTCCCGTAGTATTTCATGTTTGATAGTTTCACGGCTTCATTTCTCTTGCATAGTCTAGTATATTTAAAAAACTACTGTAGTTTTTGAAATTACTATGGATCTTCATCAAGTAACGGCCGAATCAATCAGAAAAAAAAATAGTCTAGTATAGTTTGGTCGAATGTTGTATAATATAAACAGTAGTATCACCGGTCAAAGTAAAATTACATTTGTTGAAATAACATACATTATATGCCACTTGATTCTGAATCTCAGTAAAACAGTTTTGATAAATTTTAAGTTGTTCATGCCTACAGATACATTGAAAATTGATGAAAATAGCCAATTGTAGGTAGTTTCAACTTCAATAATGATAATGCTTGGTTTTATCTTAGATCATAGGCTTTCTTGGTGTCCTCATCGAAATACTCTGTGATAAACTACAATAATCTGCTATGCATTAAGATCTACGACTAATTATTGTGGAAAACACAATGCCACACGACTGGCTGTCACCTTCAATATCGTATCTTCACTAGAGTGATAGTTCTTTTGTTGAAATAATCTTCATTTTGCAAATTGTGCAATCAGAATTGTTGAAAATAACGAACGAATTTTGCACAAACGGGATTTATTTACATAAACTAAATTGCTTAATTATTCGATAATAGATGTAAAAACTAATTATAAAACTATAACATAATTTTATGGACATGGCTTTTGCCTTCTTGTTATGCCTGCTTTTACTCTCTTCCGCATTCTCCGAACATGTCACTTGTAACAAAACCTAACAGGTATACATCAAACCGGATCACAAATAATATTCTAATAAGAATATAATAGAATTTCGGAGAGGTGCATGCGATATGCCCAAGTTCTGCTAAAAATGCCAAACTCTTGTCTGTCATGTGAGACCTACGATTTTGTAGGTATGTGTGGTAGATAACAAATAGAAAAACTACTAACCCAGCTAAAGCCACGCAGAAAGGTGAAGTGAAACCACTTGTGTAATGTCTTCCCTTTAAAAAAATTTTCGCAAATAACTTCCTATAAGTGAAAAGCTGAAATTAATTCCATTTCGTTGGGATGACCATCGAGAGACCGGTTTTGGAGTACTAGTTTCACGTCAGTACTGGCTGGGTCATTTCAGACAGAATGAACCATCTGAATATCTCGAACAAACAAAATTCCTTCTAACTAGTCATTAGCTATGCCTGCAGTTGAGTCAGTAGGATATGCCACCACACAGCTGCAGATTCTGTAGATGTATGTTTTTCCTCAAGCGGTTTTGACACATGTCCTTATGGTAGTCATTGAGCGGCCTTGACTTGCGACCTGAATTTTGATCTTTGTCATTTCAACTTTCGTCGAAGGTGCATTCGATTTGACTCCTGATCAAGAGGCAGGGCATTCAGTGCATTTTCCGGGCCTTTACTGCCAGTGAAATGAATACAACAGCACGCTCAGAGCTTTCTGGCCTTCAACTCGAATGCAGCTTAAAATGAATTCCTAAGTGTTGCATAGTAATAATACTAGTTTCATGAATTATTGATTATATTGTTGATAACACATTCTTTCAACAGAACATTATAACCTTATAACTAAGATAACCTTACATCTAGTTATGTTGAGTATCAAACTAATTTATATTATCTCTCCTAAAAAATATTTTTGTTCGATTTGTTTGATTGATGCCCTATTCATTTTGTAGAAATTCATATTAAATATAGAATAAAGAAAATAACTTTTGACTAATTTCTACTAAGTTTATTAATTGTTACGACCGGTTTCGGTTTGTTAGACCATATATTAAAAAATATTCACTTTTCATATTATACTAGGTGAATACAATCGTGTAGGCATTTCTTAGTGGTTTAGAGTTTCAGATCGATGGCAATATTTATGGTAAATCAGAGACTCACAGAAATTATTTTCAAACAAATAAAGGACCTTATTTTCACTGAAGGGGTATTTATTGAAGGAGAAATTCATATAAACCACCCGCTTTTCATATGTTTTTATGAAAAACAAAAATTCTATATATTTCACTGATTTGCTTAAATAATTTGTGTGGTTTAACAATAAATTACTATAACTGAAATTCAATATAATTGTGAAAACGAAAAATAATATGATGAAACAGTTGATGTATGTAGTAGTTGAACTATTTTCAATTTTTCAGCTGACAGTTCAAAAATTTGCTCTCCGATGGTTGGAATCCTTTATTCACTACTTGAAACAGAACCTCTTACAGTTCTTGAATGTACCAAAGTACACTGATTCAAGATCACACTTTCACTTCAAAGATTATGTTGAAGAAGAAGCGAATCAATTTGTTTTTGATGAAAACATTTTCATATACAACCAGAGCCAGAATCCTGCTTCAGGAAATCGTGGAATAGCTTGTATAGCAGTAGCTTTCATCAATAATTCTGACAAGAGTGGTCCCTCTCCCAGTGAGCATTCACTTTTTGACAACATTTTTGAAACAGAAGAATTTGCAGTTTCTGTTACATCTGAGATTATTGAAGGTGAATATGCATTACTTCACATTAATACTGCTAATAATGGTGTTTAATTCAAATAAAAATGTAAGAAGTTACGAAATTTTAACATAAATAATTTTGAATAGGGTACTAAAAAGGGTTTATTGTAGATTAATTAAAAAAAGCATTGTTGAAGAATTTTTGTAATTGAATTGTAATTTGTAATTGAATAATTGTAATTGAACTAAAGAAAGATATAGCATGTCGAGTGGAAACTTGACAAAATTTAAAAAAATTCTAATGCGGTAACAAACCCTTATTTTCAAATCAAATCATTATCAAACATTGTTTAATAGTGAGGGTTTCATGGATTTGAAAAGCATTGTTGCAATAATTTCTTAGTGAATCATATATTTTTCCTCAAAATCTAATTTGATACAAGTTTTTAAGAGGAATTGTTTGATGATTGACCTTGAAAAATTCTTTAGATATGGCCAAAAAATGCATAATGTTGTATTAGTAGTATCTAGAGATTGATAAAGAGAATTTTGAAGATAAGTCGCATCTTGCGTGGATTTTTGTTTCGTAAAACCAAATTGTTATGGTGATGAAATTTTGCGTTTTTCCATTTTTTCAATATGATATTCCAAGATTTTCCCATAAACTTTTGCCGGACTTGATATAAGAGATATAGGTCAATCATCATCATCATAATTATCACGACAATCCTTTGTGGATCTTGGCCTACTCTCTCAAAGATGTTGCCATTTCCATCGATTCCTAGCAACTTCCTTCCATCTGTTGACCCTTAGCATCTTTAAGTCTTCTTTCACATTATCAATCCATCTTCTACGTGGTCGTTCTCTACTTCGTCTGCCCTCTGGGTTTGAGAATGTCACTCTCTTTGTGTATTCATTATGTGACATCCTAGCAATGTGCCCAGTTCATCTAAGCCTCTGTATGTTAATGAATTTCACATTATCTGGATCGATGTATAGCTAGTATAATTCAAAGTTATATATCTGACGCCATAGCCCATTTCCATTTACTGCTCCAAAAATCTTTCTAAGTATTTTTCTCTCAACGATACCAAGTAGTCTCTCGTCGAAATATAGTCCATGTTTCAGCCTCATAAGTCAAAGCCGGTCTTATGAGGGTCTTATAAATGTTCGGCTCCACTCCACGTTTCATGATATTATTTCTCAAATGTTTTTGAAGACCATGTAGTGTTTTGTTTGCTATCACTATGCGTCTTTTTATTTCGCCGTCTGTTATGTTTACTAGCAATCCAAGATAAGTGAATTCTGTGATTTGCATTTGAATTTTTTGTGCATTACATGATTGTTTCATTCTAACTTCTTTTACAGGCAGTTGTCCTCCTTTCTACCTGGAATTCAGATTGTGGAAACAAGGTCGGGTGAATATTGATAATTTATCTGACAAATTGAAGGCAGCTGTATCTCAAGCTACTTGGGATATTGTAATGGAATATTATCTATTGAAAAAGTCATTGTGTATTCAAAATTTGTCTGTGAATAATTGTAGTGAACAGGCAGGCCCTGTTAAACTCGATTCCTCAAGAATGAATTTTGATAATGAAATTGAATTTAACTGTGTTCTGGATACGAACAGTGAAAAAAACATTCGAGAATCTATATTGAACCTTCAAAAACCTAAAATTGAAATTTTTCGGGCAAGAAAAAAAAGAACTAGGACAATAATAACCCCAACGCCTAAAACGAAGAGATCAATAACTTTTGACGATGATGATAAGGAGAAGGAGCCTAGTAAAGAAAAAATTCATATACCCTTGTTGAAACCTGATAGATATGAATGTGGTGAATCAGGGATATTATCTGTTGCATATTCTAAATATCTACCAAACTGGTTGGCATTTGGACACAGCCTCAACACTCCATCTGTTAAAAAAATCAAAATTAATCTTAATAATCGACATTTACCACATATTATCATTACAGAACTGATGAATATACTTCAGGATTCCCCCAGATCCTTTCGATGCATTCCCACTAATTCCATGAAAAGTGAGAGTGAAGATGTGTATGTACCTTACATTGCTTCTAATGTTATATCCAAGTATGTTATTATTTCTCGTAACCTCGAACATTGGGCTGCAACAGTTTCAATAAGTAATGCTAGTGAAGTTCCTGACTTTATGAGCCCCCATTCCTTGAAACATTCTCAGAGGTTTGTTCCTGCAGTCAACAACATTTCTTTCATTCCAAGGCAGAAAATTTTATGGGTTTCCGTAGAGAGTGACAGCGTGAGTAAATGAAAAATAATACTTGAAAAAATTTTAAAAAATTTTCCTTAGATTATCATGTATGCTTACAATTGGGCCAAGGATCATATCGACAAGCTGAATGCTAATTGTACTAATCTGGGTTCGTGGCTTTGTGTTAGATCCTGTTTTCTAAACTCGGTAATATCACAGAAGTTGGGAATATTTCATAACCAACCTCTAACAAGAAAATCTTTAGTAAGTATTAACCCATTTTCAATATTCTCTATCCGAATTTAAAGTAAAAGTGATCTTAATAGGATAGTTGTGGACTACTAACTTCGAAGCAGTTTTTACAACTTGTATCGAAGACAGACTGATAGTTTCCCCACAAGAGGCTAGCAATCTGATAAATGACTTTTTCGTCACGGCAGCCGCAAAAAATGTTGGTAATACTCCAAGTAGTTTGGACTTGGCAAATGTGCCAGAAATTTTAAACTCAATTTACTTATCAGAAGTTACAGAAATCGAAGTATCAGACATTATAAATGGCCTTAAAAATAAATATTCATCAGGGGATGATAACATTAGCAATGTACTACTGAAAAAAAAATCGGTGTGTACATTGTAAAACCT